>OMNV01001289.1:1565-60397 GCA_900303265.1 Brotula barbata | reverse complement strand
CCGCACTTTTAAGATTTCTTGTATTCGATTCTCTCCACCTTCACGTCATCGCCAATCAGCTGGTACACATACGTCACCACGGTGGACGCCTGGATGTCCATTAATACGAATGAGGGGGTGATGTTGCTGAAGGACACAGAGGACAAATGACTTTCATTAGCTGAGTGTGACATTTCTGCACTCATTTAACAATTATATCCCTTAGCTTATCCAAAATATTACACAGTGTAATAAGTAACATAATATATAATAAAGGCAACCGTTACGACTGCTGTCAGTCTAAAACAAACTCGTTACCTAAATGTACATAGAACAACATGAAAACATGAAGAATCACAGATAAACAAACATGTCCTGGGTCTTCATTCGTGAAGCCATAATTTGTCCTTTGCAGCAGACACCCAGGTGTTATTAAAACTAAATTTGTCTGCTCTGTGACGATGAGTCACTCGAGTCCCTGCCACCCTACTGTACTGCACCACAGATTAAACAAACCAGTAATCATTTAATAATAGGACATGGTAGCACAACCTCTCATATCACGAGAGTGTATTAGTGTGAAATGAATTCATATTTATCGCCTCCTGTACCTGTCCAGTGCGTTGTAAGCCCCGGTGGCTGAACCAGGGTTGATGTAGAACTTGTTCTCGTTCTCAAAGGCCTCAAACTTGTGCGTGTGTCCTGAGATGAGGATGTCGACGTCCAGCTGCCGCTGGAGCAGAGCCAGACTGGCCATGTCGCCCCAGGGTATCACCTGATGGCCGTGGATCAGACCGATCTTAAACTGGCCCACTGTCACTACCTTTTGTTCTGGGTAGCTCAGGTTCTGAAAAAACAAACAAAAAGACATTGACAAGAAACGTTGTGATTTAGTCCCCATTGTTTACCATTCAACGGTGCGAGTATAGTACGAAGAATAACAGTGAAGAGATGGATACACTTTCAAAATGGAGAGAAATATTTATCCCCAAAATTTATTTTATTTATTTATCCAACCTTCTGAGATGACCATTATGATAAATTATCCTGCAACATTGGTGCATTTTGTGGGGGATCAACTAAGACATTTTTGGATTGTAATGGAAACTTAGTGGTTTCATTAGACATTATTTCCTCTCCTAACGTTTCATTTCAAGGTCTGGGTGGCTGATTAAAATTTTGTGTAGACCAAAGTGGAGATTGAGTTTCTTGATTCCTTGACAGCTACTATACCCCTGGTTGACTCCTGATCTGGACCTCACTTTTTTTGGCTAGGATCATTTAATGAAAATCCTGCCAACTCACATTTGAAATTGTTGCATTCAGAACTTTTGCATCACTGAGTTCAACAAACATGGCAGCCCTAGGGGATTACTAAGGAGAGAAGCTCAAAAGAGCTCACACAGACCTCATCAAAGTTTCCTCGGACTATGTGGACGTCGCCGGCAAGCGTCTTCAGGTAGTCATAGCTCTCCTTGGTGCACAGATTCCCTGTGCAGAGAATGTGCTGGATTTTCCCCGGGACCAACAGCTTCTTGAACTTAGCTGGCAGGGTGTTGCACCGGTGGGGGATGTGCAGGTCACCTAACACCAAGACCAACTGACAGCATTGCAAACACATAAACTGGTTAGTAATCAACCAATGAGCCCCATATAGGTTAAGGTAAACAGTGAAAATGGATCAAGACCCAGGATGGAGCCCTGTGGGATCCCTCAGATCATTATTGCATTATTGAGGAATACAAACTCCACCAGAACATGACTACACCCTCATCTATCTCTTGTATCTTGTTTGAGATGAACACATTTCTGTCCATTTCCATGCTGTTGCACACGAAAGCTCGTCAAGATGAGGGTTGGGTTTTGATAGCCAGTACTTTTTTGGAACCAATTCTATAAGGGCCATGTCTAACCAACTGCTGATTGAATCACAGTTATACATTATTGGAGTGTGCCCACAGCAGCAGTTTCCTGCTAGGTGGTATCAAATAATGCATTATCATTTAAAGGGTAAGGATTTGGATTGGCAAGGCCATTTAGACCTAAGAAAACGGACAAATTCATTTTATCAAATGCCATCAAAATCCCAACTCCAGTCCAGATCAGTGCATTGCAGTCGATGCAACAACAAGCTGAATTTCTATCACTCTGTGAGATTCTAACTCCTGAATAAGCATAAACATAGAAAGCTCAAGCTGTATTTATTGGGTATCTGAATCCAAACTGGGTCCTTGATGTCACTGGACTGCAGTGATCACAGCTTATGATGGAAAAGCTACCAATACGTGAATTTCAGATACTCAATAAGACACGAGAGTTACGGTTTCACACAACAAAAGGGGTCAATTAAAAGCCAACGTCCACAAACCTGAAGATGGCGTACCTGTACACTATGTCTGACAACGATCTATTGGAAATCAAAGCCTTGTGTTTGGTGATTTTAAGGTTTAAATTTTAAGGTTTAAATCTCCTGCTCTGGTCCCTGAATAAATCCCTTTGAATGAGTTATTATTCAAACGCTAGTGTAATTGAAGCATTCACGCCTTGCACCACAAAGGCACGGCAAAAAACAAGCAGCGTCTGGTGGTGCTGAGAGACCCAGAAACAGCAAACCTCCGGGGCTGATCAACGGCAGCCCCGTTCAGATCCCACTCCCGTGTTAGTGTGGCAGCAAGAAGGGCGGGCAGAAAACAGGGTTCCAACACTGAGCGAGGGCACTTACCCGGTGACCAGCCTGGTTGATTGGAGACAGGCAGGGTGGGTGGGAGGAAGAGAAGGAGGGGAGCGGGTGAGACAGGAAGGAAGGCAGGACGTGTGTGGAGAGAATGGCACAAGGCGTGATCAAAGATTTTGGTGGGAAAATGTACGAAAAAAGAAGACAAAGAGTTGGGACAAGAGGGGAAAAACTGAAATTAGAAATTAAAAAGTGAATGGATTAATCACAGATATTAATCATTCCAAAACAAATAAAAGTTAAATGACGACGTGGTTGAATTTGTTGTTAATGGCTGATGGTTAGTGACTTGGATTTAGCAAATGTATGGTGTTTGGATGCAAAATCATGTGGTGATGCACATCAAAGTATTGATCTGAGTGAGCTGAGTCAATCAGTCAACTCACTAAAGCTCAAGCATTAAAATATAGACTTTACTGTACTTATTGGCCTCTTCTAAATATTACGAACTTTGCTGTTTCTGCTCAGCTCGTCTGAAGCAAGAGTTTTACATGACAATTGAATATGAATCTAATATAAAATTCTAATTTAAAGCACAAATCTCATGGTTTTCATTAAATGTTTTCCACTGCTTTTCTAAAAATCAATCAATCATTGTTTTCCCCTTTCTGGTCTAGCTTTATAGATTACATTTAAAAATCACTAGAAATAGCATAGAGGGTCAGGGTGTTCTTATTTTCTTCACTGCGTATTGTCATCCGCCTTCTTCTGTCTTGTTCCCAGATGCTGAAATTCCTAAAACCAGTTAATATGAATTGGAAACAAGTTGAAATAATCTCATTGCTTCCAGTGTGTTTTTAAAACTGCAACACAGCACCATTTTCTCATCATAAATCCAAATTTAACCCCAAAACAACAGGAAAAATTGTACTTTCATCCTGTATATTTGGTTACACGGATGTCAAATATGTGGAATTTTGGTTTATACACAGCAAAAATCCAGTGAATTTCCAAATTTAACTCTGTATAGATGTGATTCCGGTGCTGAGTGGGCACCACGCTGGTCTAAGAGCAACCTGTAGTAACTGGGAGATTAACCCTCAATCCTACTGACACATTATATAGAAAGCTTAATTTACCAAGTGTTTGAAAGGTTATTTCCTGTATTTTTATGGAGGGTTTTAACCCATAACGGTCAGGACAACAAGCATCTCTTCAACTTGTGACCATAGTAAGGTGCACATAAAAGAGCACAGAAGAGATGCTGTGAACACACATCGTACAGAGATGACACAGATGCTGCATGAGATCCTACACAAGCTGCTCAAGGGATCACAGTTCTTTTAGTTTGGCAAACTCAGCAGATGGGTCATTCTTGTCTTGGGTTTGAAGAGGCTCTATTTGGGAGCACATGTAAGACTTAATCCAAATTATGTGTGGTTTGAACACACATACCGAATTAAAAACTGGATGAAAACATCAACAAAACAGCTGATTCAAAGCCACAGACAATTGATAAACAATGTCAGTGTAGCGGAGGAAATATCAGTCTATTACTTATTTTGTATGGTCAGCAACAGGTCCATTTCAAAACTCTCAGCAACAAGTCCATTTAGACAGACTCTTATGCCTGAGTCCATGGATGAATGAAAAATTAACACTAAGTCCCGAGAAAGATGTTTCTTGATCCATTACATTGTAGTTTGTAATCGCCCCGCCCCCGTTTAAACGTGACGTCGTTCCATGAGTTATTGTGTAGTCACTTGTTTATTCCGCTTTCCTACATTTGATGACGCCTAGTTCAGGTTACAGTCATACCACGGGCTGCTGTGAACGGGTAAGACTTGAGTCTAAAGGTATGCGAAGCTAGAAACATACACTGAGAACGAACGAATGAATGAGTGAATGTTGGAATAGGCTAAGGGAAGCTGTAATTATAATGTAATAGTACGTTCCCTGACCGTACTTACTGGTCATTTCATTTTCAAGTCAGGTAAATAACTGGTTGGTAGACGTCAATCTGCTGTTTCACATGGTGAAATGTTAGCCTGTTAGCTTAAATGGCTAACTAGTTGGAGAAGTCACAATTGCGACATGATAAGTCAAACAGAGAAAATGTGTGTTTAATAAAGAAACACGACAAACAGAAAAGGCACCGTGCAAATGAAGATAGTGACTTTAAGGGTGTCTGTTGCTTGTTGCTTTGGGTTTTTGAGGACTATCTGCTCAGTTGTCATGTGACCGCTGATCCATCACGCAATGAGGCTTCACTAAAAAGCCCTAAAATCCAAGGCTGGAAATGCGCTAAATAGTTGTTGTCACTTTGCGTCGACAACGGGTTAAATGTCGTGCAAGTAAAAGTATTCGAAACGAGGCTATGCGTGTGGTAAATTGGGGCCTTTACGCAATTTTATACTCACCATCTTCTATTTTGCTGTTTCTGCTCAAGTTCAGGAAGCGTCCTCGCACGTACGGCGTAAAATCATCAGCCAATTAGAGACGAGAACGTAAGGGGATTTGTCAAGTTAGCTTGGCGCAATACTTATATTGCTTCATTTATGCTTTCAAAATAAAATAGCACAGCTTCCTGCGTTCAATTGGCTGACGCCAAGGGAAGTGAATCGTAATCTTGAATATTAATGAACTTTGATAAATGCGAGATAAAACTATTAGAGAAAAAACTATTACTGACTCGTGTGTATGAAATCAGTAAGAACAATAAAATCAAAATCATATCGCTAAATTATGTTATCGTTTCACTTTTTGGAGTAGTCTGGTAATTGCGGTAAAGTTTGCTGTTTTTAAGAAAATGTGTTACAAATCTGACAGTATTTTCCTAGTGAAACGTGTAAGCATAACTGGCGGATAATTTTTGCAAATGTTTTTAGGATTCTTTACTAGTGGAGTTTTAATTTGAAATAAATGGTGCCGTCATACGTTTAGCTTTCGTGTATGCGCTGACTTGACACTGGTTGGTAAAAGCGATGCAAGTAACATTATTTTGCAGAACCTTCTAGAGGTAAGGTTCGAGGAAAAAACAACCCGTCTCGCACATGTAGCTTTCATCTTGGGCTGGATCGCAGAGTACTGGCGTCGTTCTAAAAGCGAAGTGTTACTAAGTAGTCGGATTTACAGATGTGTTTTAGGTATTTTAACACATTCTCATCAACCATCTGCGTCGATCGTAACATTAGCTGTGCGTCCACTGGCTTCAGTTAGCATCTGGGTTCTGGCTATATCCTGGAGCCCCGTCGGGAATAGCGTATTCTCAACTGATAAGACTACAGTGAAGATGCTTTTTCAGATAAACACTCTCGTCACGTCGTGGACAGCGCTATTTGGTGGATTCACGAACTTAACTTAAAATATTTCCTAAAATTGGATAATGTTCCGACGACACGTGTAGTTCATAGGATAAAATTGGCAGTGGCTATACGTCGAAGATTGTAGTTATCAAAACGAAACGTTTGGGCAGTGTTTGAACACTTAGTTTTCTAGTTTAGTCTTCGTAAATATGACAGTGGAGCCAGCACAGATGCGCCCAGTTAACGGGTCGACACACCTGATGATGCTAGCCTTCGCGTTAGCCCTCGGTTTGTATGAATAACAATACTTTTGTTTTTCTCCAAAGGTCTCCAATCCCCGAGGACGTTCCGGATCACTTCTGTCTCTTAGCCCGACACCCGCATTGTTTGGACGTTGAGAGCGTTTGACTGTGCGTCTTTGAAGGCCAAAAACCCACCTAGAAACCTGCTGCAATCAATACAACACCAGCACCAGAATACCGACAACCGTTCACTGCGGCGCTTGGACGATCAGCGTTGTGTTTATGTCTTTGTTTTGCGAAAACGGTAAGATGTACATATATATTTTGTATTTTCTAGGGATCAGTGGAATATTCAGAATATATACTCGGGCTTAACAAATATCAGGGCGGTTAGCGTCATTGTGTAATATGTCATGTTTTCTGTGCCACTATATCAAAATGGCGTCTCCCAGTCTCGTCACTCGTGTGCAGTGACGCACTCTGCACCAAGCAGCCCGCTAAGCTAACTTAGCCTCTCCTGAAATAGACCCGACCTGTGGCCGTGTGAAACACTTTGGGGACGCCAGCTGTGCGTCATTATATGCACAAACGGCGGTTTAATCCCCTAATAAACGTAATGGGGAGAAGTAACTCACCGCACAGTGCCGTGTTGTTTAAAAATCAGTTATTATTGGGAAATGACTTAAGGCTGGTAGAAGTAGCTGGAAGACCCCAGGAGCAGATTTGCATACGTCACCAGGCAATCATTTGATAAGTGGATATAAACGAAAACAAGAAGGCAACAAAAGTCATCTCGGCTCCTCATCTTTCCTTTACATGTGCGTCAAGTCATATGTTCCATCTATAACCTACAGTACGCTGCTAATAGCACTATTTAGGAATGAAATGCGAAATCTTATTTTTCCCTGCGATTTTTCAATTTTATTTGTTCGATAATTCATTTATTTAATTAAGATAACAAATTATAGAGCCCAGACTGTCATATGACAATCATTCTAAGGACGAGATTGATGCTGATAAGGGACAGAGGACTGTGTTCTCGAATGAATCGGACAAGATTGGTAACGGATACGAGGCAGAAATCAATAAGCACAGGGCCAATGGATGTCTCGCATAATGAACGTTTTAGGTAACTCTTTCTTCTCATGCATTGTTAAATGCTTTTGCCAGAATGTTCAAATCAGAGATAAGGACTTTTTTTTAAGAACCTCTTAACTGTTACTGCCAGACCTCAAATCCATGTTGCAGTCCAGTATGTGGCATTAATGCAAATAAGCTGGTTTGCCAATAAACAAAATGAAGAATTATCCACAGATATGCTGGCAAAAATCATGTGATTAACCCAGTTGATGCCTAATGCGTGGAGTGGTCGTGTCTTTGGGCCTGATGTCACCTGGAGCATTGTATGTCAAAACTCCAGGAGGGATACATATTTCTTACTCCAACTGAAAAATATATTTTTCAATTCAAATGAGAACTGCGTGCCATAGCATTCCAATAACAGGTATGTCATAACATCACGCCTTTTGTACAAGTATATCAAATAATGTTCCGTGTATGAATGTAGAAGAAAATTAAGATTGATTTGTTGGATTTGCTCCTCAAAATCCCAGTTTTGGCAGAGAAATTAACCATTGTATTCTAAGGTAGACTATTCCATATGGCTTTGCGTAAGAAAATATATGAATATTTTCCATGCCCTGTACGATACTGTGGGAGGGTGTTGGAGAAAAATATGCTGAAATTGCCTTTAAATCTGCCATCATGTCACCTGTGTAATTTCATAGCGCTTGATAAGACGCGTTTGACCTCAATAACTATCATTAGCTCGGTCCACACTATATTGGTGAACTCAGAGCGGGCATCTCTCCATGATGTCACATTGAGAAACACATCCACTCCACATTTACACTGCCGTCATTAGTCACTTGAGGAAATGTGGATGTCAAGACATTTTACACTTTTTAACACTGTTAGGCCCATATGCTGGCGTTCCTTACAGCCGCAGTGAGAGTTGTGTAGGTTAGAGCCCAACTAATGCTGACGTCGTCTTAAGAGTAAGGTTAATGTAATGTAACCTCAGTAAGAACGTGGGAGGTGTTGCCCAAACCTAACCAGGCTTATTGAATCACTGCAGCACAGTAAAGTTCATGTAAAAAAATATAGTGAAAGATTTTTGCTTGGAAGAGCCACATCATTGGTCATTAAATTAATTACTGAATGGATAGATGGACAGACAGACGGAATGAATGAATGAACTTTATTTTGTAGTAAGTTTATATGTTAGAGCAGTGCAGAAAGTACAGGTAGAAAAATAAGAATACGAATAGAATGAAAATATTTAAGAGATTATAGAAATATGAATTTAACAAAATTCATCAAATTATAATGAAATTATTTTTAATAAGAATTACATGTACATAAAATTAATGTGTAATTCATGTTTTTTTTTTAAATGTCAGAAGTAGTTAAATATTGTTTTTATTTGTATTTTTTTTAATTTTTCTGATGAAAAATATCCAGCTAATTACATCTGTATGTATGCTGTATACATGGAGAATAAGAACAGGCTGAGATCGTCCCTGTCTACCACTGCAGTGCCAAGAATAGGCAGATTGTGATAACTAACCATGCCCAGAACCTGTGGTAGTCCATGGGACTACCACAGAGATTGAAAACCTCATGACCTGTAACATTTAGTGCCATATTATCTGTACTGACGTAAACAGAACTTCGTGTCAAACTAGGAGTGGGTCAGACAAAAAACATTAAACACTTGATAGTTTGTTAGAGGATTGTCAGAAGTTACTAAACCTGGCAACAAAATTACTGTGTTGGCTCCACTAAATTTAGCCACCTCCTAAATTAGACTGGACCTTTGCCCTTTTAAATCACCTCAGTAGCTACCTCAGTGCGTCTGACGAACCAGGTGTGGGTCATTTCATGTCAAATGGGTCTAATCCTAGAGATCTAATCCTACATGGTGGAGAAAATAACCACTAAAGGCTGAATGGCTGCTGTGGAAGCTGACTGCAGCGGGAGGCCTCGCTGTTTGTGACCTGAGAACAAGAGCCGGCCTTATGTGGCTAAAGCCAGAGGCCCCGTTTAACCCTCTAGAGTCGCAGCTATTCATACAGCTTTTTTTAGAAAAATCATCTTTCCTGACCTGTAGAAATCATATGTTATTCAGTAGTGTCAGTAAATATGCTCTGTGCATGTAATTGTATGTCAGATATAGAAAATAGTTACATGAATACGCTGAAAAGGTCTGCTCACCAGTGAATTAGGACTTTGGACTGGAAGCAGACAGAATAATAAGGCAGATCACTGCACTGTCTGGCACATACTGTATTTGGTTACTGCAGGGGCATAGGATCCAGGTTTGTCTCTGCATTTTATTTCCTGACTTGACACTTCCTGTCACGTTTGCTCGTCCTCTGATCGCATATATTTGCTGGATTTGATTTGGTCAGCAGTATCCCTGAGTGCAGTGGCCTCAGTCCAGGCTTTTCAGTTTTAATCCCCTTGGCAGTTTTGGGCTTTTCTCTATATTTGTTATAGTTGATTAAAGGCGTGATACATGTCTCAAAATGTGAGTTTTAGGACACACTGTACCCCTTGTCAATTACCATCTTACTGTTGTTGTTTGATTTGTGTATTTATTACATCATTGAATTTTTAATGAACGTTCTCAATATTTTGCCTCTCCTCTTTCAGAGCTGTTGCGCAGCCGTTGGAACCTGTGTGGTGGACATCTAGCCTTCAAGCAAGGACCTTGCGGCCACAGCGGCACAACTTTTTTCATGTCAGAGACCGAGCACGCTTGCAGTCGTTTATGTCATCCCCTCTTTTCCAGACAGAAGATCCCGAAAAATCCCCAACCAAGATCCTTTTATCTTACTGATAGTACTAACATCCAGCCAAAATGTCTGTCAACGTCAACCGCAGCGTGTCAGACCAGTTCTATCGCTACAAGATGCCCCGTCTGATCGCCAAGGTACAGTTGACATGACATGTTTAGGTCACAATCTGCTCGAAAAGTAACGGGCGAAGCATAGCACTAAAGCACATACATAGAAAACAGTTGGCCTGATCATAGAGTTCAAATTTTTAAATTCAGTCTTTTTGTGGACATAGACAGCACATGATAAATGTCAAATTGTAAACAAGGTATGTGATCAGCAACTTAACTGTCATCACAGCACAAGAACCACAACTAAACAAGCCAGTAAACAAGGACAATCTGTCAGCCACTCCTGCCTTTTCTCATCACAGAAGTACCCGGCTCATTGTCTTGAGTTGACATAAATGTCGGACTGTTGTACAGAGGGATCTGCATCTCATCTTTTAAAAAACAAATCAATTGTTGGTTTCATTGTCACAAGAGGACAGAGCAACTGACCGAACAGGGGTAAATGACATCCCTGGCAGCACAGTGCACGGTACAACGCCGCTTTGTGTTATGGAGCACTTAAATTTCACACAGACTCCAGAAATAGGTGTTAAATGAGCCCTGACATTACAGCCTTTACAGCAGTAATCATTTTATTGCACCCATCGCAAAATGAACCAGAAAAATGATAGAAAAGATTTTGCACCGCACAACCAGTAGCACCACCACCACCACCACCAGTATCATAAACAAAATGGTCATCTCTGGTATACAGGTTATCTAAGTTGGCTAAAATAATCAAATATCTGAATAGTGCTGAGTTTGCAGAGAGTTGAAATTGTATGGAGAATTCCTCTCTGTCTAAGGAATGTTAGCACCACAGGACAAATCGCTTTGTCATGTTACATCCTGTTCTGACCTTCAGTGTGTGTGTGTTTGTCTCAAGGTGGAAGGCAAAGGGAATGGAATCAAGACGGTCATTGTCAACATGGTTGATGTTGCAAAGGCACTGAACAGGCCTCCAACATGTGAGTAACACTGTCACTTCTCGGTCTCTTCCACAGATCAACTCGGGCAATAAAAGTATAACATAAGTTTTTATTGGTTTAAATAAGTCAGACAAGGGCTTTAGATTCAAGATGCTCCCCTTCTGCTAGTACATACGTGATATATGGTGTGTGTATGTGTGTCGGGCAGATCTTCCTCTTCCACTTAAAGCCACGAGGAACCATTTTGATTGTGTTGCTTCCCAAATCGGTCATACTTCTGATTTAGAGAGGGAGTGAGTTCTTAAAGGACAAAATGTAAAGATGAAGTGGAAAAATGCTTCGTGTGAAATTCTGAGCTCCATAACACATTATCTGAATGAGAGAAACTTGCCAGTTGGGTTATAACCAGATGTGGATTGTGGATGGAAACATCCGAAAACCTTTTAAGGCTGACCCTGCTATCAAAATCCTCCAGAGGTGGACCACTCAGGTTTATTACTGAGAGGCGTGTTTCTCTATGGTCAATATAATCTGCATCTTAATACAGTATCACCAAGGCAATGCATAGAATTTACATACTAAACATCAATACAGTTCAGTGTAATGGGACGCGGAGCAGCAGCATGTCTTCAGTACAGTGTGACGTTTGTAATGAAATAGACTTCATCGCAAATATATTAATGATAATTCTGCTACATTAAATTTACACAACATAAAATTTAGTAGCAGGGGAGATTGATTGGCTTCACTGTTCAGCATCTTGTTTGTTCTAGTCTTGGATCTGTATCTCTGTTACAATATCAGCATTCCTTTTTTAATGCACAAATGTGAATCATAAACACAGATGTAATAGTAATGAATGTGGTTCTCACTGTATAATTTAATTACTACAGCACGCCTCTGGCTGCTTTACAGGATCGCAGAGAAGCAATGGGCATGTGATGCGTGTGCCCCAATTTTCTAATGTAAAATTGAAAAATAAACTTCCACCCTCAGTTTTTATCCAGTACAGTCTCGTCAGTAGTTAAAAATTGGAGTCTTATGTTAAGCCATGTATAAAGTATTCTTCCAACAAGACACTTAATAGACACTTAATTCCTTGGTCTGATCTTCTCTGCAGACCCGACCAAGTTTTTTGGTTGTGAACTCGGCGCGCAGACCCAGTTTGATACCAAAAACGACCGCTACATCGTCAACGGATCCCATGAGGCGAACAAGTTGCAGGATATGCTTGATGGATTCATCAGAAAATTTGTGCTGTGTACCGAGTGTGACAACCCTGAAACCGATCTGGTAAGCGATTTACCGAATATGATGCCAGCATTGGAGTCAGATAGGAAGATCTCCTGGTCGACATAAAGTATGAAAATAAGACATGGGCATATGGTATAAAATATGACATTGTATGAATAATTCCAGATCTTCTGTGACAAAAGTGGAAGTAAATCTACAGGACCTGATAAATGGGAGATGAAAGTATTTTAATGTGGTTTCCTCTCTGTGATTTTCTTTCACCCTCTCAAAGCATGTCAATCCCAAGAAACAAACCATTGGTACTTCCTGTAAGGCCTGTGGCAACCGCGGCATGCTAGACACCAGACACAAACTCTGCACGTTCATCCTCAAAAACCCACCAGGTGAGACTTGGGACTTTTTTCTGCCTTTATGGGAACTGGTTTGTAAAATCTGGCATCAGCATGAGAGAAATATGTGAACAGCTGTTGACATTAAAGGCTATCATGTATTATTCACAGAGACCAATGATACTGGATCCGCTCCTGTGAAGAAGGAGAAAGAGAAGAAGAGTCGCAAGAAGGACAAGGAAAACGGCTCTGGCAGTGGAGATGCTGGAAGCGAGAACTTCAATGCTCCTGAGGCTGTGGTGCGGTTCCTCTCTTCTACTGGTGTCTTACTGGCCTTTGTGATCAACAAGGTGCCAATGCAGAGTCAGAGTCCCAGGGAGCCATTTTATTCCATTACTGCTCCACTGTTGTCATAGTCAAATGTGGCAACACATAAGAGCTCGTAGCCATAGTACATCGCGTCCCAGTTAAACAAGCAAAGATAAAGAGTTTTCAAACCGTCTCCATGTAGTTACTCAAACATGGCAGAGTTCACTGGGTCAGCTGAACGCAGCATTATCACTGAACACAGGCAATATTGACTTTATTTTTACTCAGCTTCCTAGTGCGAGGTTAACGGTCACAAACTTCAGTTCAGGCAAACGTAGTTTAAACGATGCTTGTTTTCCTCTTCCTTCCTTCCTCTGAAATTCCAACAAACTGACACTTTGATGCATTTCTCCATTTCTCAACAAACTTTCACCAAATTCAAAAGCACTGCAGAAAACATCAAATAACTTGTATACTGGGGTATACAACGATTAAAGCACGCAACGGGTTTCCATTCTGGCCTCTGCCCTTTGCTGCACATCATCCCCTCTATCTGTCCGGTCCTTCCTCTCTGTCTCTACTGTGCCTATCATAAAAAAGCAGAAAATGCCACAAAAAAAAACTTGTGTGCTGTTACACACCTTCTTTGTTATTTGTTCAGAGATTTGCTCACTGTGTGTGTGTATTAGGATGGAGATGATGACGATGAGGACTGGGCAGAGGAGACCACGGAGGAGGCGCAGAGGCGTCGAATGGAGGAAATCAGTGATCATGCCAAGAATCTGACACTCAGCGAGGACTTGGAGAAGTCTTTGGAGGAGAGGGTCAACCTCTTCTATAACTTTGTCAAAGTAAGGATTCCATGACTGCTCCTCCCCTCGTTACTGAGTCTGTACATGCATCATGAACTTTAAACTGCAAGTCATTGCAGCAGTTAATTTGAAATTATGAGCCGCGTAGTCAAGAAAATATGCTGTTTAAGCTGCTTGTGTGTGTTTGTATCAAATTTGACATCTTAGCGGGATTTTTTTTTCAAACTAAAATACCTCTTCTGTGGAAAACGGACCATTGATGATTGCTAACGAGTACTGCCGTACAATTTGGGGAATAAAGCCAAAATGTATCACTGTAGACTTATCAAAACGTCTGAATGATGTTAAGGGTAGGAAATTATTCCAGGGTGAGTATAGTCAATTCTGAGTCTTGATTTCCTGAAGATTGATGGATGATGATTATTGGAGTCTTTCCAATAATTTGATATTAATCAACAACTGCATCCTTTTAAACTCCGTGAGTTTTTGTATTTCCGTCCATTTTCAGAGAAGGTGCACAAAACACAAATGATATCAGACCTGCGATGTGACTAATTTACACGTCCACCTGTTACTGTCTGCAGCAAAGGAAGGATAACAAAACCATTGATGCGGCTGATAAGGAGATCTTGGCGGAGGCAGAACGTCTGGATGTCAAGGCCATGGGCCCTCTTATTCTGAGTGAGCTGCTCTTCAACGAAAATATCCGCGACCAGATCAAGAAGTACAAACGTCACTTTCTGCGAGTAAGTTTGCATTAAATTGCCTGCTTCTCCGGCTCAACAAGTGTTAGAGCAGATGAAGCAGTGCATATCCAGTCTGGCTGGATCTTAAGTGGGATATTGGCGTGTCCTCATGTTCTGTGATATGGTTATATATCGAAATCATAATCACCATGTCCGATTGCCAACAACCACGGCAAGAGTAAAAGCGTTTCCTTTTTTTCACCATCCAAATTATTAAAATAAAGGCAACTCTTCTAAAGCAGTAAGAGTATGAAGGAGCTGGTAGACAAACATGAGTTTAGTTTACATTATCATTATCAATATAGCATCACTTCAACATTTATACCATGTTGATATGGTCCTGTTTTTATTAATAGTATACATTAAAAAGCAGAACACAAACGTGGAGTCAGGTTTTGGAGCATAGTCAGCATAAAAGAAAACCCGATAAGGTGACGAGATCACGCTCCAACATCAAAGTGAGGCCATAGCTGAGTGGAGTTCCTGAACTGACCATTTAAAGTTGACATCTAATCCTGTTTTCATGAAACAAACACGTTCACGGACTTATTGCCGTGGCAACAGATGAAACAACAGGTGGTTTTCTTCCTCCGAGAAAAGGAAAAGCCAAGATCACATCTAAAGATGAATTAAATCCTGAGAACACATTATTCCACCTCCCAGCCCCATCCCACCATGAATGATGGACTGATTGGCGTTCTGCTCCGCTGTGTGTGATGGTGAATTAAGATCTCTGAGAGAAAACTGAGAAAGCAGCAACTTGAGGTTCACAGGAAGGTCATTTTCCCTGATGAAGCTCTTAGATTTCTTTCCTGAAACCAGACCCATGAAATAAACCCATGCATTTTATACCAGATTCAGTGTCATTGATGTGCTCAGCATTAGTGCAGTTTTTTTCACCACCTCACTTCTCATGTCTGATTTTTATTGTGCCCAGTTCTGTCACAACAATAAAAAAGCCCAGAAGTATCTGTTGGGAGGTTTTGAGTGTGTGGTGAAGCTGCACCAGGTCTTGCTGCTGCCCCGCGTTCCCATCATCCTCAAAGACCTGTACGATGCCGACTTGCTGGAGGAGGATGTCATCATTGCCTGGGCAGAGAAGGTAGTTTACTTCACCTCAGCCACAGGAAAAACTCTGAAGTCTGAACATTAAAAAGCCTTGTGCATGACACTTGTCTACTTATGAGTTGTATTTTATTGTCTGTCTTTGTCCCGGTTCCTCCTAAAGAAAGTGAAGGCTAGATAATATACCAATGAGACCATTTTCCTTTCACCTTCTCTGTGTATGTATGTATTCCTGAACATGAGATGTGATAAGTCAATTTTCTGACCATGTTTTTTCATCATAAATCTTTGATTTATTGACAATATTAACATTCTACTTGGAACACTGACAGTCAGTTATGGTGATACATTGAGTGTCAGTGATGCAGAGACATTTTTTTAAAATGAGTCGTGAGCAGATGTATTTGGACGATATTTGTCATTAATGTGCCTCAATGTCTCTTGCCAGGTTTCTAAGAAATACGTCTCAAAGGAACTCGCCAAAGAGATCCACGCCAAGGCTGCTCCATTTGTCAAATGGCTGAAGGAGGCAGAGGAGGAGAGTGAGGGCAGTGATGAAGAAAAGGAGGAAGATGAGAATGTGGAGGTAATGGCTGGACTGGCAGTAATCCATGTTCTTGTCATTACCTCTGATATTTGCTATGCAATTAACTTAAAATGTTTAATGACGATAAGCTTAAGCGGAATAAGAAGCTGTCCATGCTTCATTTGGCTAAATAGATAAATTCATAAACTAAATAAAATTATGTACAAATACGCTGAAGATAGAATTATCTTCTATGGGTCTAACTCACTTAAAGATTATATTCCCTCTTTAAAAAAAAAAGGGCAGTCCTGTCTTGTGATAAAATGTCCAATTTTGGTCAGGTTTTGTTATATAAAATATAATTTTAGTGGAACCATTCATCACAATGTTCATATAATAGCTTTGACTAAACTAGAATTAAACAGTCTTGAGAATCCATGTGAGATGTGAAAACACGATTCTGCGGCTGTGGAACACTGCCTAAAGTCAAGGAAGCCTTTTCAGGGTTCCTGCCTGTTATTGCTGAAGATACTAAATACTAAGATGATAAAAGCCCAGCTAAATATTTTTAAGGCCCAAACTTGTGCCAAATCCTGCAGCTCTGTGTACGACTTATAACTGTCGGTTGTTTTGCAGGTGGTGTACTCTTCCTCTGCCCGTGAGCTGAAGGTGGAGACTGTGAAACCGGACACACCTGACAAAGAGGAAGATGACATCGACATTGATGCCATCTGAAAAACTGAAGATGAGGATGATGATGCTTGTGTTGTGGCTTTGACTCACCTGATGCCCTGTGTGAGCTGAATGGCTGCCTTTTCTTCCATTATACCTCCTCACTCTCCTTTACTCTCCTCCCCTGCTCCTATCCTCCCCTTGCTTTGTGGCATGACGTAACTTAGCGCTTTACTTGCTGCACATTAACTCTGTAATTTTGAGATGAATTCAGTAAAAGAGATGATTGCTTTGGGGATTTTAATCAGGGGGTTTTGGGACTGTTTGACTGCACATTTTTGTCTGTATTTTTCCAGTCAATAAAGAATGAATGTTTTGCTATCCACAACACTGTTAAATCTTTTGTGGAGGTCAGATGGATAACTACACATTTAGATTCTTAAATCTCTTTGGATTCTCCCAAACCATACAAGAAACCATGGAAGTTGGATGACTTTGGAAAAGCAAGATATCTCATTAAGATGGTAATGTTAAAGGTACCATGAAACAAAGCAATTCAGAGCTACATCAGAAGAATTACAGAAATGAGTTTCAAGTACATTTTTTTAACGAATTTGTGTGCAATGCTGCACAAGTTCATATGTACGCCCGAGTGTATGAATGTGTATGTATATAAATATACAGTATATTTGTGTGTGTGTATATAAATATACACACACACTTCTGTGTGTACATGTAAATGCAAATTTTTTCCCCCCAAAGATGGCAGCCGCCTGTACTTCATGGTCCAGTCTGATGTAAACTCCCCCACTGTTATTCCCTTCTGTGTTTTGAGGGACACACTTCTGTCGCCTCTAGGTGCTGTTCGACATAGGAGAATTAATTTTTCAACACAGAGAACATTTAAACCACACAAATGGTTTACTGCATAACCATTTAAGCTACATGAAATCATTTGTCCACTGAAAAAAAATCTTCTTTTAATATGGTTACCCCCACTGTGTCCAGCAGCCAAAAAGCAAACTGAAGCTTGTCCACCCTGAAAAGTCTAAAAACTCAGCGGGCATAACCTTGAACAGTTGCAACTTGGATCACTGTTCTTGATGGAAATGCTGTTTTGTGACATGATGTTGCCTTCAAGGGCTGTAGGAAAAAATATTGAATTGCTTGGAATTTGCACTCTGTGTGAGCAGTTTTCGAAAACCTCTAATCTGAATCTGAACAAGAAAACATTAAACTTTTCCAGAGTGTTATAAGTGCAAATGCATATCTTTATTTTCAACCACTCAAATATCCCAAGTGTAATTTGAGGTGTGATGTAAACATTGTTTTTGCCCGTGATTGCTGTATTTGTCTATTAGCTCGTACTTGGAGAGGTGATGCTGGTTAGACGCACCAAATGAGGTCCCATTGATGTGATTTGTGCATTCTCCACACCGCGCTGAGGCCAATTTACTGACACTCACTCCATACATGACTTAGATTGGCGACAGTGAGCAACAGCAGGCGGCGAGCACAAAACAGGCCAGCACATGGTAGAACCACTGAAGTGTCATATTATTTGAACAAATAATTGATTCCTACTCAAAATTTGTTACATTGTGTGGTTTTTGGCTGAGATCATTAATTGCTGTGACCAAACATGATTATTCTGGTTATGTTATGAAGAGCAAATAAAGGAAATGATTTGACTGGCCTGTCAAACGTGCAGTAGAGAGGACTCGCACTGTACCAGCTACAATAACGCAGAAGAACTCACTTTCTTCGAATGAAATGCACACCTGAGGACCGAGTCCAGATTTACACACACACACACACGCAGAGATTATGCAAGCTCTATAGAGGAAGGCGTAGGAATCAAACCTATGACCAATGCTGGGAAGCAACAATACTAACCATTACTCCAACAGAAAAGATTGAGTGTGGTGCCTTGGATTTTATCATGTATCAAGGTGGGTTAAACCCCAGATGTGATTGTAGCATTTGTTAGCCAGAAAATAATTACTTTGCATCCATTCTTAAAACTGTTCAGAATGCATTCTGTGATAATAAAGACCAAAGCCACTGGGCTAGAGAGACCGATTAAAAAATAAATTAATAAAATATTGTGCAAGCTATTCCAAAATTAAAAAGCACTGAATAGTGTATAGATTGGAACAATGTCATTCATTTAGCCAAATGAATACATTGTTTAGTCTTGTTAACTTATGCTGCTGTATATTTCACAACAGCACCCAGACTCTGTCAGGTCCCCCATGTCCTGTCCATGACTTTGTGTCCACATGGGAAACTGTTAAAATAATATACACGACTTTATCTTCTTCTTCAATTTCCCTCTTGAGATTTTTTTGTGTAGTTCACGCTGCAAAAGGATGCCATTTTGGTAGGCTATAGATGCGATCAGCCACCAAAACTATACCACCTGCACGACGGAAGATTTTCCCAAAATGCACTGCGCCGCGCATCAAGCCAAAAGGGAAACGCCTTACAACCGCTACCCTGTAGAATTGGAGGTTTACGAGGTGTCTTTAAATGCATCGTATGTATCGGAAATCTGAGCATGTAACGGCAACGTGAAGGCAACCTAAACCAGCCCAGTTGAGGAGCCATTTTGGTCCCACCTAACACAGACTAAACAGCTTTACTTTGGGCCCCGGAGATGGAAGAAACCGAGCCGACGGCGAGTATTTCAGCAGAACAAACATCGTGAATATATCCAGGAGAATCCACCGGGGACACCAGCCGACATGGCTCGTCGTTAGAACGAGTTGTTTTTTTTGGTTTAAAGCCCGGGAAGTGGCGACCGACAGCGCCTTATCGTTTGGTTACTTCACTGACTTGAGCCCAAACGGACAGACAGTGATTTGATTTTGTACACAGGCCATGTATGGCGTGTCTTCGTGTAAATATCAAATGTACAGATATTATGCTCCTAAGTGAGAAATTTCCACTTCCTAACAGTTCGGCTGCTCGTGGCTAACGCGTCCGGTCTGCTTTGAACATTGTCACGGTCCATGCTGGAGCTGTTTCCCCACAGAGAGCTGCAAAGCACGGCAACAGAGTAACTCGACTCGTCGTTGGTTTATGGACTGAAAAAAAAGTATCTTTCGTTTCTGGACATTAAGGAAGTATAAATAGAAAAATGTCAACAAAAACTCCTCTACCTACGGTCAACGAGAAGGTGACGGAAAGTGTAAGTATATGTTGTTTTTGTCTGATGTGCTATTTTTTCATGTGAATCTTTGGGCCCTTTCCAGGAAGGTGTTTTTCTGCAATAGTAGCTAATGTAGTATTTTTGTTACATTGAACCGTTTTTTATAGAGGGGTTTTCACTTGTACAATGTTGGTAAATCGTCAACAAGCATATCCTCTACGTCTAACACGCCCTGTGAATGGCTCACACGTCGAAATCTCTGTTGATTCAAATATAGATTATGCTTTTCGTTGATTTATTTCTAGATTTATTTTATTACATTATTAAATTGTGATGCAGGCAGGATATTTAGGCCCAAGCACGATCAAAACTACAACACTTTGCCTGCTGCTTCTGGCAGGCAACATTAGTTTGACTGCAAGCTCGTCATTGGTTCTCTCAGCTGTCACTCAAATGTTTCGACCGTTCAGCTTCCAAATATGGGCTTCATTAGTCCCACCCCCTCGTGACTAACAGAATCCGCTGTCTCTAAATGTGATGTTAAGGAAAAGGAAACGCAACTGGTAGGTCCTTCCGGTTGTACTTTTCATAATAAAGGCTATTCAGACACGTTGTTGCATTTCCCTAAAAAACCTCCATTAGGAAAATTAGTAATGCTTTCGAACAAGTTATCATTTATTTAAATACACGTATTTATTAGGGTATGAAATGCATGACAGGAAACATTTGTCAATTTATAAAGCTGATGTAAAATTTTTATGATGCTGTTTTCTGTAGATGTGTTTGGTGAGTAATATTACTGTTGATATGTAAATCTTTTGGTTGATTGAGACAAACACCTCAAACATTACATTCATTGTTTAACTTATCTATGCATTTATAGGATTTGAAGAGAATGAAGCCAATACTTAAGTCTTCCATTGAGCTGACATTTTATTTTGCTTGTTAGAATGATGTGTTTGTTTTTGTTGTTTGCTGAGTGGTTTGAATCATTATTTACCAGATCTCGCGGTAATATCTGCAAATTTTCGCCTTAAACTATGAAAAAAAAGTTTATATACTGTCTGGAAAATCACAAAAAACTAGCTACTCCAAACATAAAATTAAAATATAGTATAGTGGTACATGTTGATAACTTATTGGTATTTTCTGTGTATTTCTATGTTTAAATGGTGGTATTTCAGTTATTCAGTTATTGACTGAGAGAAAATCAGTCATTTTAATCATGGTTACATTGCATTAGTTGTTTACATTAGATATAGAAAAGACAGTCAGTTTTAATTCCCTTCTCAAATGGTAGGGATTTTCAGCTTTTCCCTGTTTCATATAATTGTAAATCCAATACTGTTGTCCTTGTTTAGGCAAAACAATCAACATGAACAACTCTCTCTGAGCTGTTGGAATTTGATAGGTTTTGATGTTTTATACACTGTAGACAGTTGGCAAGGGAGCACTGATTCCTACATCCATTTTCTTTCGTGATGTTATAATTGGCAACTTTAAAATATATATATATATATTCACTATGGTGACAGTTGGTAATTGTTCAAGTCAAATTTATATATCCTGAGCTGTGTTTGTTTTTTTCTTTTCTTTCCCATTACTGTCAGCTGTGTAAATTGTATTCTGTTTATATTGATTCAGCAGAGTCAGCTGGAGAGAAGACTATTACTGCATTAGTAGCATTGAAGATGATAAGATATGATGAAACTCTATTGATCCTGATGGGGAAAATCAGGTCCCTGCTGCTGCAAAATTTACAGATTCAGCACTAAATGATGCTGCTCGAGCTGATAACTGTAATATAACAATCATTTTTGTCAGGACCACTGCTGTGGCAGGCAGAATGTTTCAGTCTTACACAATAAAATGCATTATCAATAAAGTTTATGCTAAGTAATTAATACGTCAGCGTGAAATATTAAAGAACTCATGAATAACTAATTAGATGTTGTTAAATATTGAAAAAAAAAAAATTGAGCCCGATGAATCCTGGCATTGTCATCTTGGAATATGCCCGTGCCATTATGGAAGAAAAAATCCATTGATGGAATAACCTGGTCATTCAGTTTATTCAGGTAGTCAGCTGACCTCATTCATTGGGCACATAATGTTGCTGAACCCAGACCTGACCAACTGCAGCAACCCCAGATCATAGCACTGCCTCCACAGGCACTAGGCACTAGGCATGATGGGTGCATCACTTCACCTGCCTCTCTTATTACCCTAATGCGCTCAAATTGTGAAAGAGTGGTTCAGCGAGCATGCAACATCTTTTTCACACATGGATTGGCCACCACAGAGTCCAGACCTTAACCCCATTGAGAATCTTTTGGATGTGCTGGAGGCCTTGCGCAGTCGTCAGACTCTCCCATCATCAATACTTGGTGAAAAATTAATGCAACACTGGATGGAAATAAATCTTGTGACATTGCAGAAGCTTATCGAAACAATGCCAGAGCGAATGCGTGCTGTAATCAAAGCTAAAGGCCCAACGAAATATTAGTGTGTGACCTTTTTTTTGGTGGCCGTTTTTTTTTGGCCAGTCAGTGTATAAGCCTACATAAAATCCAGCTCAAAACAATGTTTATAGTACTGAATTTATAGTACTGAATTTCTCACATCTGCCTTTTATATTTGTCTTCAGTCATGACGGAATTCATAATAAACGAAAAGATGAAAGCTGAAAATGCTCATATTTAAGAAAAGGGAACTGGTTACCATTTGAAGATATTAACTGGATAAATGACTTGGAGTAATGAATTGTGAAAATGATCACAGAAAGTGACAACAGGTGACTCATCATAACAAGACTTTAAGTGTTATAGTGCATTATTGAAAGTATGATTGAAATTGGTGCCTTACACTGTATGTTCTAATGAAAGTAGTCACACACTCTTTGTTGAAGTGCTTTTAAATTGAAAGGGTGATATCCGGGGTGTTCTGGTTTCCTGTGGTTAGCTTGATGGGGTAGCCTCGTCCCCCCCTCCTGCTGTCTTTCCTCCCTCTCTCTGTCTCTGCGGGTATCTCTGGGCTCAGAGTTGAGAAAATCTGGTGTTGTGGGATTCTCGATGGGCATCAGTGGAACCGAGTGTCTTCCTGTCAAAATATGACGGGTTCCCAGTCTACCAGGAGACACCATACCTTTGTGAGTATCAGACAAAGGGGAAAGGATCAAATGAAAGTGGGTTTTTTTTCTCTTACAGGAAGTTGTCAGCGGGGCAGAAAGGGGGAAGGCAACCAGGAAAAATGGTTGTAAAGGACACTGAGAGATTTGTGTTTTTGACGGTTAGCAGATCTCATGTTTGCAGTCTGTCTGCGGTGTTCAGCAGTGACCTCATCTGGCATGATGGGTTCTTTAATCTCTTCTAGAAGCCTTAAAATATTCCTTAAGTGTGTCTGTCCTCAGCAGTAAGGTCAATGTGACTTTTTTTCAGCTTTATGGCGTTTTTAACCTCTTAAAGACCATTTTAACCCGTTGCAGTGTCTTGAGATACGAATGCAGTGGCAGGCAGATCTCTATGCTTAGAATGTAGGCGCTCATCATTTATTACCTATATATTGAACATCATCACACAGCTCCTATTGTGATTATATTGTGAATAATATCTGTTTAAAAATGACATATTTGTGTTGCTGTCTGGGAGCTCACAGTATGGATGGATACTTACAGAGTCAACCGGTGCCATCATGCTGACCATTATGTGTGTCACAATAACAAGCCTCAGTGGGATTACCTACGCTGACAGTTGAAGAAAGTCACAAGGTTTCAATTTAGTCTCACATCCTCCTTTTTCCTTGTTGGACGTGTTTAGCGATTTACCACTCAGTCCACAGTGATTTAGACAGCTGCAGTTATACAACAGGAGATGAGCTAATGCTAAGCATTACAATGTCACATGACAGGTGATGTGGAAATGCCTGTAGTATCGTTGTAACAATGCTTTAATGCTCAAATAAGGACGTGTAGTTGTTGCTAATATGGTTTTTAACTCCTGTGAGGATGTTTTTTGGAGACTCCACATCAACAGACACATCTGATTTGTGTCCAGTCAAATTCATTAAAGGATAAACATTGTCGTCTACCTTGGTATTAGCCGTCTATGGAGTAGAAAAACAAAATGTGGTGTCTTGATGAACTTCCACCAAGGTGTTATACTTTGACCGGTTTTGTCAGTTGAAAATCTAAAAAAGTGACCAACCAATTTAGAGCAAACTTTACAGATAGGTGGCACTTAAGATTTTAAAGTCCAGATCATGATCTGGGTAGAGAAACCGTTTTGCTACTTTTTAAACATTGTTAAGATATAGCCTTTGTTGGTGTTTTTTTGGCAATTCCGAGCAAACTAGCACTCATCCAATGACAAATTCAAGAATGTCTATCGAACATGTGTTTTCCAGGCCTGGAAATGTTTCGAAGAGCATTTTTTAAGGTTGTGGAAATTTTAAATATTGTAATATGTCTAAATCAAGCAGGAACCTCACAGTGTAAACAAATACGTCTTTTTCCCTGAAATCTGCTCTTGTGCGATGTTCGGAAACCTGGCATTGATGGCCGCTATGGGATGTGGTTTTGAGTCCCTATATGCACTGCTGTTTGTTAGAAACTTGAGCTAACTTCAGCTCTCTTCAGTCATCTTCATAATACTTAGAAATATCAATTATGGCTGAAAGAGGATTTGAGGCCTGCTGGGTGTGTGTTCATCTCCCCTGTTTGTGATTCTTGCACCATACACTTATGCTCACATGTTTACATCATGATAAGATGGATGATGTAAAGGTGGCTTAACTCGTAACACCAGAAAAGTCATTGGAAACCTTTAGAATTGATTTTGCTTAAGTTTAATAACACTGTTGGGACTTGTTGGCGGTAGGTGTTTGTAGTTTTTGCCCTATTTAATTTCTGTACAGTGATACTCCCTCCCTCTCTCTCTCTCTCTCCCCCTGTTGAGCGAGTTCAGTTAGATGGAGACGGGATGGGTTGGGTGGAGTAGGGCGGGACAGAGAAAAGTGCTGCTGTTTGTGTGGGATCAGACATTAGTTTGTTGCCCATCCTGGAACCAGTATATCAGATTTTAGTTTTTGGTGAGGGGGTGTGTGTGGGTGTGTGTGTATATGTATGGGATGGGGGTGACGCAGCGTCTGGAAACAGTACCCAAAAAAGTTCTGTTTTCATTTGATCCCGACAACAAAAGATCGCCGTATGTTCTCAGTTAATCCTCAGAAGTTGTGCGTTTTAAAATCAGTAAAAGTCTAGAAGAACCTGTAGTGTTCAAGCCCTAACACGACTTGTGTAGTGCCAACGGTGCTGTCATTGAGGTCATTTGTCTGATTTTGCCCATCTCAGTCTACAGTTAAAGCCTTAACGCCCGGTGTGAAGGGCTGGAGAATCCTCCGTGCATGAAAGGCTTTATTTTCCTGCCCGGAGACTGATTTATAAATATCAGTATTTTTAGTAAATATGTCACAGTGGGTCACCATGTGTCACTTCTAAAATGCAACGTACCGGTTTTCTAAACTACTTGATTTTTTTTTTCCCCAGCATACGTCTCACAGCAATGGCCGACAGGAGATCAACGTACGCTCTGCCCGATCTGGTGTTCGGTCCCGGAGCTCCGGCGCTGATGAGCCGCAGCAGCCCCACGTCGGCAACTACCGGCTGCTCAAAACCATCGGAAAAGGCAACTTTGCTAAGGTCAAACTGGCCCGACACATTCTCACTGGCAGAGAGGTGAGGAAAAATGACCTTTTAGACACCATGATGAGAAATAAGAGGGTAGAAATAATGTAAACTGCTAAATCATCAGCATCAAAGCATTTATTGTAAAGTGAATTTGAGCATGTACATGTAGTAATAAAAGATTAATTAATAAATGTGTAGGATTAGTTGTATTTTGCTTTTTTAGCAATAAAATGCAAAAGGATGAATTAAGTACATGAAGATTATGTAGCAAATTTTATACAAAAAGGTCATTTAGAATGGGTTTGCATAATGCATAAAAGATGGCAAGGTACAAAATATTTAAAAATCAATATAGAAACAAATGAATTAAAAAAGATAATGTGTGAATTTTCAGAAGATTTATTTGAAGTTGATTAATGCATAATTTATTAATTAATTTGTTGGCCCTTGGTGTTCCATGAGTACTCGAGCACAAGATTGCTATTACTATTATAGAGGATTAATTTTTGCAGACAAAGCAGCGTGACCCACAATGAGCCTACACGTATGCAGAGATGATAAATATTGTATAACTCCATGTTGCGTATACTCAGTGCACACGTCAAAGGGCAGTATGACCTTTGATCGGTTTAAATTTCACCTGGGTGTAATTCGTATGGACAGATGAGTAGCAGTCACACTTGGCTGTGGAACACAACAACTGGTCTAAGAATCCTTGGAGGAGGAGGTCTGGGTGGGCTGTTTGCAAGTCAACCCTGATACGAATCGTGAGAACACTTTTACAAAGGACTGGACCAAAGTGACACCAGTGCAAAACGAAGGAGGCATGCTGTGGATTAATGGTAGTGGAAATGGGGAAATCCACAGTTGTGAACTACCCCAATGAATGAGGAAGAAATGAAGTATCAACAATAGCGTTAAACTGATGATGACTACATTAAGGAACAGTTAAAATGAAAGAATGAGTGAGAGGATTTCAAAGAACCACCGATACAGCACACATTAACTTTTAAGTTCCATATTAAGATCAGTATCAGCGATGTAGTAAAGTTCTATGTTGTTCGCAAAGAGAGCTTGTGCAGTTGTCGACACTCACGTTGCACATCAGTGCAGCTTTCTTTCTGCATGTATTCTATCAACATCATGACAATCCTTCAACACTCACCAATCCTGAGAATCACCTGGAGTGGGAATAGAGCCGTCTCTCAGGAGCAGCAAACCGTTGGTCTAAAAGTGGTTGGAACAAACCGATATAGTTTTACTTTTGTTCTGATGAATGTAACCTCTAAAAATGAAGTTCATCCAACTCGGTGAGTTTGAGGGATGGAAATGGAACACTCAAAATAAAGGTAGAAAGAACCTGTCAGAAATCCTAAAAATAGCTTTAGTGGAGGGTTTTTAAGCTGAAGTTTTCCCTTTGAAAGTGAAAAATCCTCTTGTTCTCTAACTCAACACAGCAGGAGCAAAGTATGTTGTTCTATTCTGGTTGTCATATTCTTCGTCTGTCTCACACTCCTCCTCGCTGTTTAATCTTATTATCTCAGTTTTCAGTGCTGTTTTTTCTCTCCACAGGTGGCAATTAAGATAATAGACAAGACACAGCTGAACCCAAACAGCCTTCAGAAGGTAATTTACTCCATTCTCTCACACCAGCGCACCTCCACACTGCAGCACTTTTCATTTACTAATTCATCAACCACACCGGATTGAGTATTAATTGTGCAAATGTGGAGTAGGGCATGCTGGGACAGAGCAGGAGGCGTCCACGCATCCTCCCTGAGTGAATTAAATCATTTCATTTAGCTACAACTAATGAATCTATTCATTATTCATTAATGCCATTTCATTATTATAAGTAGGTACTTGGTGTCGCAAATGGTTACAAGTGGCCATCACCTTGGAGACCAAGCCATTGTCTTCAAATTATATAAAAGTGATCAATTTCTTTTTAGATGAAATGGACAAAAGCAGCAAATCACCACATCTGTATTGCTGAAATCACTAACTGTTAGCCAGTTATACTTTATAAATGATAGTAACAATTAGGTGATACCATACAGACCTATTTGTTCTGTTTTGGCAGTAAACGTCACAGGCGTATAGAACTGTTAAAGTAGTTGTTAAAATGAGGCCATGTTGTTTGTGTTTGGCTAAGCTAATGAAATATGTTTTCCTGTTTTGCCTGTTTCTTTATGACTGGAGATGGTTTTCAACCTCCATCAGCCCCCATAGGTGTCACGATCTGATGAATTTTTGTTTTTCATTGCCACTGAGTTTGTCATTGGAGTGGTTGAGGCCCCTTTGTTTCTTTGTTAAATCAATGAATTCTGGCAAGGAGGTTTGCTTTAAATGCTAATTTAACGGCAGAGAATGGACGCTCATTTAGCCCATTGATAGCAGTTTCACATGAGAACCATACATGTATACATGTGGATTGGATTGTATGAGTGTTTGGCTGTGAAGATGCCCTTTATATTGTGGCCCAGCACATCAGCGTGGACCTTTCTGTGGTCATGAAAGTCCTGGAAAAGCCTTGGAACTTAAAATGTCTTCTCTAAACCCAGTAATGTTTTAGAAACAATATAATAATCCAAACATTTCGTAAAAATGATTAACTTCTTTGAGGGAAAACATATTAATGATATTGATTTAGGCTGCACGAACCTCAAAAGTTGTGTGGGCACATCAGATTGTTGTCTCACCTTATGCCTTGAATCTGTGCCCTGAGTGGATCAAAGAGAAAAAAAACATCCGGTCTTATTCCAAAGGATTCTTTCAAGACGCAGTCAACATTTAATCTGACCTAACAGGTTTATTTGACATTACCATAACATTGTATTTGTAAAGTGTGCAAATGCTGCCATGCAACTTTGGAAGAAGTAGTTAAGGAAAAGTCATGGGAGACTTTTGGAATTGATTGGACTGATAAGTGATCCTGGTGTTTGTGAAGTGTTGGTGATCCACTCATCCCACAGATAAGACGGACAGACTTAGAGAGGAGGCACTTGGTGTTCATGGTTGTTTGCCTTCTCTCTCTCTCTCTCTGTTCTGTTTCTGTCTCTCTTAATATCTGTCTCTATCTCTCTCTCTGTCTCACTCTGTTCTGTCTCTCTGTCTGACTATGTCTTTCTCTCTGTCTCGTTGTCTCTCTCTCTCTCTCTCAGTCTCTCTCTCACTGTCTGTCTCTCTCTGACTCTCCCTCTGTCTCTTTCTTATTGTCTCTCTCTCTCTCTCTGTCTTTCTCTTATTGTCTCTTTTTTACTATCTACCTGTCTGCCTCTCTCTCACTGTCTATATTTCTCTCTGACTCTCCCTCTGTCTCTCTCTTATTGTCTGTCCGTCTCTCTCTCTCACTGACTCTCTCTGTCTCTTACTGTCTGTCTGTCTCTCTTATTGTCTGCCTGTCTCTCTCACTGTCTGTCTCTCTCTCACTCACTGTCTGCCTCTTACACTGTCTGTCTCTCTCACTATCTGTCTCGCTCTGTGTCTCTATCTCTAACTGTCTGTCTCTCTTACTGTCTCTCTCTGTCTCTCTCTCTATCAGTGTCTGTTTCTATTACTGTCTCTCTCTCTCACTGTTTCTCTCTCTCTGTCTGTCTGTCTGTCTGTCTCTCTCTCTCTCCTGTTCTTCTTCCTGTCAGCTGTTGGCAGCAGTTTTCCATCAGTTTTTCCAAAGCTCCATTGATTCTGCCCTTTGTATCTCGGAGGCCTGGGCCCTTTGCTGTTGGCTGTAACAGAAAAGCACTGAGTCATGACAGCGCTGTTTACAGAAGCACAAAGTTTGAGGCTTTTGTCAGACAGCCATTGTTTTTAGTTTAGTTTAGGTTTGTCACATTCAAATAAAGGGTTACAATTCTTTTCTTCCTCAAATTGTTTTGGCTGGATTTGAGTCAGAATTCAGTAAAAGGAGGACCTTCAGACATGGATCATAATTTTACTTAGAAATGCAGATTGAGGGAGAAGTCGTGTCTACAAATGTTCAACATCTTTGCAGCAAGTCTGTGTCTAAATATTTGAGATTCACCCAACTGCCAGTTTTATATAAGCACAAATATCTAAATAATATGCAGTGTTTTATGTTTTTCTCCCTCCAAATCTCCAGATACTGAAAGTTTTCCCCTCATTGCTCTGTTCAGGGTGAGATAAGTTGGATTTTGGTGGCCGTGTTCTTGTTTTTTACATTAGCTTCTGCTTTTAACAGCCAAACACTGGCGAGTCCTGAACTCTTACGTAAGTGGAGGCATTGGCGAGAAGCTGGTAGCAGGGGGATACGGTCGCTGAAGCCTAAATGTTTATTTTCAGCCTTCTGTTTCACTTTGGAGAGTCCACGTTCACATCTGTCACGCTGCAGTCCGCTGTCAGCTCCCGCTTCTCTCCACTGTGTCCCCCTTCAACTGACAGAGGCTCCTGTTATTGTCCAGGTCAAATGTCAGGTCAAGGACTGTGACTCTTGGAACCGTGATTAAATCCAAACACCGTCTCTCAGATGTAAACACAGTCCACTGTGTTTTTGCTGTATGGAAGGACCGCCTCCTCTGCTGAGCTGTTTCCTTTCATTAAGTGTTTGTAGAGGAGTTATTAAACCTCTGCACGTCATTTAATGTTTCTCAACCAGCAGAGACTTTCCTGTGGGACATTTAGTGATTTTCAGATTGTTTCTCTTGGTCTCCAACATTCATTGGCCCATTAAAACGCCACAGAAAGAGTAAAGGAAATGCTCAGTTTGTCACTCTGTTACAGTCTACAACAACAAAAAAGATTGAAACGTAAAATTTTCATGTGCTTTGTTCAGCTAGAGCAGTTTGATTGGGGTAGCCAGGAGAGAATACAATATTTAAAAGTACTGTAAGATAATTTAGCAGACTTATTTTGTTTTTTTGTTTTGTTAAGATTCTCCTCTTATGCAATTCGATGTCCGAATTCGATGGACCAAATACATACACTGTGATGAAAATTTATACTCGGCTCTAGCTCGGGCTCAATAACTTCAACCATCACGGGTTCAATTCCAGCCTGTGCACCTGTGTAACGTGTATGTGCCTCATAATATGTTCTGTTGAACACGTGATGCATTGGATTCAAAATTCAGCTGTTTTAGTTTAGTCTTATTATCTCCTGGCTTTCTATGCAACCTTGCCCTTTGTTACTCCAGTTGGTGTCTCTCTTCGATCTTCAGCTCAGTGCTGTTCCACTACCATTTTTACATTATTTTACAGGACCAAAATATAAACGTTTAGGTTCAGGCTTAATTGCCTTCCATCCATAAGACTGAAGTTACATGGACCCTGGTTGGCTTTCTTTGATTCACCTCAATGTCTCTATCTGAGTTGGCTGGGGGTTCAATGAAAATCATCTGAGTAAATAAGCCAATGCTGAGCCTGTGGGACTTTGTTTTACAAGCCACAGGTCACTTGTAATGCGCTGACTAAGCCAGACACTAAAAATAAAGGGCTGGTTCCCTCTCAGGTTTTAGACTGGAGCTAACCAATTGTCACTGTGATAGCGGCATTTAACCATGTGTCATTTTGCCTAGAGGTGCGTTATATTGATCAGAAGACAGATTGCGTAATTTGGAAAGCTTTGCATCATTGCGGTGGTATGAGTGGATTACTAGCAGGTTTACATCCCTGAGCTAATTGCTAGATTATGTGGTGAATCACTGGTGTGTTTTTCCACTGGGCTGGAATCGGCTAATTCTGTTTACTGCATAACAAACAGAGGGCAAAGTATCGCTATAAAATTGTTGGTTTTAGACTGTCGAGGTGCCAGAAGGGTGTCTCATAGTTAGAACTGAGACTGACTGCCTGTTTCTCATGATCAGATTTGTCCTGCAGTTGCTTCTGACCCAGTAAATAGACGGTCCGTCTGTAGCAAGCAGCAGAGATAAAGCTGCTTAAACGACAATGTCTGAGTTTCCACTGTCAGATGAAAAACACGCTGAGATTTATTCCTCTGTACTTTCGGAGAGCTCAGGAAAGTATTTTCAGTATAATGATGCCCAAAGTGGGATTTTGGAATGACAGTGAGGTAGACCTCAGTCTGCCGCTCTTCTTCTTCTCCTTCTTCTCGTCGGCGCACAGTCTTTGTCCTGGCTCTGTTTTTGAAGATGTCTTCCAAAATCGGCCACTTCTTCTGAAAACCTCTGAGGGTTTTTCAGATTAACCCTTCAGGTGACTCTGAATGGTTTCCCCAAGCCACATGGGATACATAGAGCCTGTTATATTCTGGGTCTTTCCCATCGTCTGAGTTGGGTATGTCCTTAAGAAGACATCCTGACTACTTCCTCCACTGGTCATTCCAATGGAGACATTTTGACAGATGTCAATGAACTTGGCTCTTAAGTCAACAGATATTTTGAAAATATTCAAACACTGCACCAAGTACGGACCATGAGCTTTTTGGGAAGTTGAGATGAGTTGATCAGTTCGTGCACACACAAGAACACCATAGGTGTACACAGTCAGTGAGTTTAATTCATATATTCCAAAGTCTCCATGGGCTGTAGTGGCCTGCAAACGGTTCCCCACACACACCAGAGCTCTTCAGGAAGACTAAGATAAACTGTCAAAAAACCTTAACATGCAAAAGAATGTAGAATTCTTTGGAGGGGAAACTCAGGCAGTAAGTGAACGAAAATCTCAGATTTACATGGAGCTTATACCAACAACATCCAACATTCTAGCAGCCAGCTTGTAGATATTATCCTTAGATACACTCAAACAAATGGAAAAAATGGTTTTAAGTTGTGAACACCAGACAGATTTTACCGCAATCAATAGTTTGATGGAGCCTTGAACTACACTAATGTTATCTCTGCTCAATGGGCTCTCAGTTTTCTCTCCAATACGCCTCCCTCATCAAATTTTTTTGAGATTTCTATCCCATCATCACAGTAAACTACAGTGCATCACCGCTTATTTTTAGCCCGTCCTGTATAATTGTATATGAAAAGCCGCCGTTTGTCTCCATCAGTTTGCCTCTCGTGCATCACACCGGCCGTGGAGTTCACACACACCATCCTCCTGTTTCCGGTCATCACACAGGCTTGCTCCTCATCTCACTCAACACAGTCTGCACGGATAAACAAACAGTTTAAAAAAAAATACACAAATTATGTTTGAGCGTTAATAGAAGAGAGTTTGGATCGTGGATCAGTTGGAATCAGGGCTCTCTGTTTGTTCTGTTTAAATAGCAGATTGGGTCAAATCCACTTTACAAACTTTGAAACAGGGCTGCAGTGAGCAACACGTTGGGCACCTATTTTGACTTATTGATTCACGTTATTCTTTGAATTTGTGCATTATTGCATCGACAGTTGTGCAAAAACTTAAGTTCAGAATCAGATTGTGGTAATGGCTGTAAAAGTTGCATAACTTGCTCAGTACTGTTCCTCTCTGCATTGCCTTCCTGTCTTTGTATGTGCTGTGAGACTTTGCAGTGTGCTGTGTTTTCTGAATTTGCTTGTGATTTGTCTGTCAGTGTGTGTTTTCTTGACTTGTCGTGTGTTGAGCTCTCGGAGCCTCTGTTTGTTGGTCTGTGTGTCGGTGCGTTTTGTTCTAGAAGCTAACCAGCACAGCCAGGCCATTCTGTGTTCTTGAAATATTGATGCCTTTTATATTTTTATGGAAGACAGTGAGAGATGGAGTTAACAGCAGATCAATAATAAATAGCACTCTGTTCACTTTATGCTTTGTAAAATAGTCTAAAAAGCATTTTTGGCTTTTAACAATCTTCCTGCTCGGTCATTCTCGATGCCGACGGGGGAGGGAGTGCTCACCAGCTGTGTTTCCTCTGATTATTCTGGGCGGGGGATCCTTGGGCGCACATGTCGGAGCATCTGTCAGCCCACGGAGCTGCAGAGATTTCTCTTAGTCGCGTTGCTGTGCCCTCTGAGAATGAGACAGTGATGGCATAATGATCACATTTCCTGACGGGTGTACTGATACTGGAGAACAAAAGCACCCGAATTTCTGATCTCCTGTTATAAAGGACTCTCATAAAGACTTCAGCTCAGAGCTAGCAGTGTTGATAAGGAATCATGTTTTTCCTTATTCCTAGGAACATCATCTGGTGATGGTGGTGACCTTTCCATAGAAACGATTGATATCTGTGCACAACACAGGCAGCAATGCACAAGTCTAATTACAGGTTTTCATATCAGGATGGTTTGCTCTTGTTCAATGAGACAAAGGATTATTTCCCCCCTTTTTAATGAAGGAATGTCAGTATGAGGTCACACATCAGGCTTACCTAACACATGTGGAATGTTATCATGTGGTTGTATGCACTCACCATGAGCGTCATTCTCTTCCAATGCCACAAGGATGTCTTCTTCACATGGCTGTTACTTAACTTAAGTCTTAAGGCTCCTGTTTGCATGATTAGTTCATCTGCCATAGTAAACCACTTCTTAGATCACAACCTCCAGACATTTCAATGAAGAGAGCGTCGTCTCATATTGTATGAGTGTCATCACATGACTTTGGTCATACATGCACTGTTTCCTGTGTCAAACGAAACTGAACCGAGCAGTAAATACAAAATGGTAACACTTAAGTCCCTAATTCAGACCGAATCCCAACAAAGTACAGCTCTGAAAACTAACACACAACCAAACAAATCTAACACAGAAATCTTATTGGAGCCAGGTTAATACACAAGTAAGCCAGTAAATCGGCTAATATTTGTATAGATACATCATATCAGCAGCAAAAACTGCTGTTTCTGCACAGTTTGCACATTATTTTAACATAAATATTTGCAATTTAAAATTTTCTGTTCCTTTATATTGAATATATATACTGTTGCTCTCATCTTGGATAATAAGCTTAATTGTTTTGCTGCAACATGTCCTTTGTTATATTACAAGAAAATGTTGTCATCTGATACTGAATATGAATTTAAAACTGCTTTTCTCTCTTTTTCAGCTTTTCAGAGAAGTTAGAATAATGAAGATCTTGAATCATCCTAATATAGGTAAGTGCATTTTACACACACACAGTCTGGGGCTCCCCTTTGTAATCTTAAAGTACCCACATAAAAGGGCTTGAAATGGGCACACTCCACTATCAATGCAAAAGTCAGTAATTATGCACACCGGGACGCAGACTCTGACCCTCTGAAGGATGTGATGACACTGATGGACAGGAAGAAAAAGGAAACCAGTATTGGTGACTCAATGTCACCTTTGAATTTAAAGAAATTAAACTTGTCCTCAGTCCCAATGGAACATTTTTAAACCGTACTATGTTATTACTTCAAAGTCGGTAAAAGAATGATGACGTACATTGCAAGGTGGTTACTATTTTTAGCCATTCACAGCGAGCCATGGCAAGGTGACAATATACAAACTGCTACATCTCATTGATTCTGACGAGTCCAACAAGCCCCCACCCCTCAGTGGTACAGCCCTGTGTGCTCCAAGCAAAACTTGTACACGGTGGCCGACCACAGCCTGAGCAGCTCCTCGTCTGTAGCTGTGTTATGCTGGATTCCTCGTCAGGGTCTCTGCCTGTGTGTCCCGAATGTTTTCAAATGTTGTCAACGTGTCCTTCTGCTTCAGTGACCACTGGGCTCCGTTCCTCCTGCCATGTGCTATGCATCGGTTCTTGACCATCTGGACATCTGTGATATTAACTTTTACATTAATGGAGGCTGAAGCCATTTAGATTATATTTATTATTTACATAGATTGTCTCCCGTTGACCACCTGTACATTTCCAATTTGCTGAAGAAATTTTTCATTTTTTATATTTTTGTTCTCAAGAGGACAACATGACATGAGGAACAAGTATTGAAATACATCAGCTTGACTTGTCATCTGAAATCAATTTCCATCAACATTAATCCAGATTTAATCATTCCCTTGCATTGAAATTTGTAAAAAATAACTTAAATTAAATTGTAGTAACCTGGTCTTCTCTGCAGTATCTCCATAACTGGTGGTTATCTGTTGTAGTTTGTGGACTTATTACCTTACGCACAACAATGCCCTCTATATGTCCCCCATCCAATTGTATACAGTTTAATCCGCATGATCCAGGCCAATGTCTGCATCTGTGACAAAAAAAAGAAAATTAGGATGACTATGAGGAGGAGGCCAAAGTGAAAATGGTTCAAGTGACTTCACGTTCCTGTATTCAGACGTGTTTTTCTCACTGTGTTATGAAATCATTGATGTCTCTCTTTCTCAGCGTGATGGCTCTCATTTCTCTCTGTCACTCTATCTGTCACCGTCTTCATCACTGTGTCTTTTTGTCTCCTACTCCCCCTCCTTCAGTCAAGCTCTTTGAGGTGATTGAAACAGAGAGGACGCTCTACCTGGTGATGGAGTACGCCAGTGGAGGTGAGACACAAATAAAACTCATTATAGTGCCGGCTCTGTGAAGTAAAATTCCCTTTCTGTGTTATCTTGAGCTGAGGGACCATCAACTTATTTTTCAGCTTGCTATTCATTGCGCATATGTTATGTGATATTGCGTTTTGTTGGAAAGATCTTATGTGGACTGCTGTGCCAGGCAGAGATGACAAATTTTGATGCCAAACAGAAAATAAAAAAACCTAAAATGTGGAACTCTCATAGCAGATCAGTTGCATCAGATATTAATGAAGTTCATCAATTCTGTTCCTGTTGACAAAGTCTTTCTTGATATTGGAACAGAATCTCAAAGCTCTCCCCTGCTCACTCTCCAGCACATCAGTTTACTTTAAAGCTGTTTGTTGCACATGCGTCTATATAATTATTATAATTACGTTTCATTATCTGTATCATGATGAGGGAAAAAGAAGGCAAGCGGCATAGATGACATAGTTGGAATTTACTAGAGGGCGTTTAAGGTCATGAAAATTCTCAAAAGATCTAAGTCTCCTATGCCTGGAAATGTGATGGAAAATGATGAAATATCCCCAGGGTGTTGGAAAAGTCCTGGAAATTTTGAAAAATTGTCCAGACTACAGTGAGCTGATACTTGAACTTGGTCCCAACATCAGACAACTGTGGTTTCCATAATGCCTGGTTATGTGATGAAAAAATATAAATGATGGCATAAAAGTTAAAAAGCACAGAAAATGTGGGGGGTTTGTTGTTGTAGAATTCAGTTTACAGCATCATAGTAGCTGTAAAGGCTGCTTTACTTATTTCAGAATAAGACAAAATAGAGAAAGGTTTTTGATTTAATTGTAGAGATGAGTATGGAAACCCAGTTTCCCAAGGTTTCCATGGTTCCCTGAATATACACGAAGCGTTGCATAATTAAAGTTTGAGAGGTGTGATTCACATCGTCTAGATCTGTGGCTCAGTGAAAGCAGACATCAATTTAGGCAGATTTCAGCCTAATCATTAAAATTATATTCTGATTAATGTGAAGTTTGTGCTCCCTAAATTCGTCTCCTTCATTCCCTTTAGCTCTGCCATGCAAAGCGTCAACTGGTACATTCTGTCTTTATCGGTTGAGTCACAGAGTACTGATGAATCGTTGCTAAGTAGAGAAACACACGATCGGGCCGCCCCCGCAGGTCAGTGCCGAGAGAGTGGGAAGGTTTAGAGGATCCAGGGAAAGGAGAGGAAGCCGTTTCTGTGCTTCATTATGCACAAACATGAACCACATTTGCTACTCGAGTACAATTAGCACGCAAGCGAGCTCGGTGACGTTTTGGCTGGACGTGTGCCGGGCGTGGGCTGAGGGAAGGCCTGCTCCTGTAACCCAGCTGGACTGCAGCTTGTGTCTCCAGGACTGCAGCCTGATGTGGAGGAGGCAGAAAGAAAGACCCTCCAACCATGCACACGGGTGACAGTGGTGCTCATCTGCTTAGAGAATGAGCTGTGAGCGGTTCATAAAGTCATAAATATCACAAGTTTATTTTCCCTTACTCTCTGACTTCTCACTTGTTTTCACTGTAAACTTTCTTCAATGTTGTTCCCTCCCTCTCTTTTTATTTTGCAGGAGAGGTCTTTGACTACCTGGTTGCACATGGAAGAATGAAGGAAAAGGAGGCCAGGGCTAAATTTAGACAGGTACCCAGCTTTCCCCCCGCCCCCCTGCCGTGTTCTGCTTTAACACCTCTGCTCCTAGCTGTCCTCTGTCCTGCCTCTGTTGGCAGCACTGTCTGAACTTCAGACTGATGAGAAACTTGGCTCCTTCTCCATCTCTTATCTTAAAGTCACAGATTATTATGTTAAGAGAACACACTTGCCAACCAACTCAGAAAGCTGGCAACCAACTCACTGTCTTTGAAAGACCGAGACCCCTCAAACTTTCAATACGTATAGAGGCTCCCCAGTGATGTCTGTTGTTTCTAGAAAATTGCCAATGAATTTGGCCAAAAAAACATCAAGCTGTATTTTCAAATTGCAAAAAAGGCTGCAAGAATGTGTTATACTTCATGATATACAAATTCATCAAACAGACTTTGCCGTGATTTAGTCAGATATTGTGTTATCATGAGGAAATTGAAGCACCTGGAAAATCTGATATTCATCTTAAACATGTTTGATGTGACTATCATATTTTTGAGCGCCGTGCTTTGTATTTATCTCACCCATTCTCAGATTCCTCAAAATGCCTTAAATTCACCTCCCTGATAGATGAGATTAACTTTAACAATCTCACACTCCATGGCAGCCCGAGTGAGGCAGAAGCGTAGGAATAAAAAGAAAACGGGCACAAACAGGAACAGAATGAAAAATGCAAGAGAACACAGTGCAATACTCAGCAAAAACTGTTTAAAAATATTTAACTTAACTGTATTAGAACATATTTTATTAAATATATATTACACTTAATTATTTAACTATAATTACCACAACAGAACTAAAAACAGACCTGACCATACACACACACACATACCATACAGGACATTTCACATATTACATCCACACATATGACATTTATGTCACGATATTATGTTGTGTCATGATCTGATATATGAACATAATTGTAGCCAGATTAGTATTTATGTTTTAACTCTGTTTCTCCATGAAAATCCTGGGCAACTCATTTTCAATTGTTCAAAATGTTTTGAGGAATCCCCGAGCAATAAATGCATGTCCAAATATGAGAAATCCAGAAACATTTGTGATTGATTTGGAGAGCCTGAGTGTGTGTGTAGGAGGTGTATGGGCTTTGTGTGGTACTTCATAGCCTTTCTGCAGTACGAGAGCAGGATGTGACAGGGACTGTGTGACAGATCAATCTAGTGCTACAGTACAGAAGAAAGCCTGTTCTCTCACGGTCACGGCGACTTCAGCTCCGCCTTCATCACGTCTTATCTTTCCTGTCAGTCTGCACCACATCTGCTCCTCCTTCATCACCACTGCATCCTTTACAGCCGTTTGAGTGCAGTAGGACAGACATTTAACCAAACTGTGCTTCTCTTTGCCCCACACAGATTGTATCTGCAGTGCAGTACTGCCACCAGAAGCACATTGTTCACAGAGACCTCAAGGTGAGTTCAGGAGAGACACCCTGGTCAGTTTACCCTGAACAGGACTTGTTTGTTCTATGCACTTTACTCCTACCAGGCTCCCTGTTTGCAAACGTGAAGTACAAAAACAAGCTCAGCGTGAATATTTAAAGATTCTTCTCGTCCACCTGATTCAGCTGGAGGAGCTTTCATCCAACCAATCAGTGATGTTCGCAAGCTCCGCCCAGCAGATCCATCAGAGTACTTGCCCGGGAGAGTAGGAGCTAAAAATGTTCAGACATGGATAATTTAATGAATAGCTTCAAGCCATACAGCATCAAATCGCAACCTTGGATGTTTACCCGTCTCCTTTGACAACTGGGCTGTACTCTCTTCTCCATGGTCGACATAAGTGCTCCACGCGGCGTATATCTTCTCCATTTTCTGGCGTGATATGAACTGAGCCGACTAAAACAGATCTGGTTCTAACAAAAGATCTTTTTGGCACCTTTGCAAGACCTGTTGGCCCTGTGATTGCGGGGCGTGGCCAATGACAGGCAAACACTGAATAGGCTAACCAGGCTACAGGCTAATGGGCTTAATGGGCTAAATAAGGATAATCATGGTTCAGGAAGAATAATACCAAATGATTCCAGGGAAAGTTCTTCGAGTTCTGAAAGCGCTCATCTTACAGACATAGATTAATTAAGTATTAAACTATTATTAGAATAATAAAATAACATGGTCAAAGGTAAGGAGAATATTCCCGTGAGGCTAACTACCACCGTCTCATCGGGCGACATTAGTGTTAGATGTTGTGTATAGGTTAAATCTAATTGAACTCCCTGATGTTATCACACTGTCTGACTCTAAAACACTGAACACACTGCTTGCCAAGCCCATTACTGGTGTTCTCCTTAGCAGTACGCGCACTCCACCACGATGGAGGGGGCGCGTCTGTAAACACCAGTGTTGCAAAAGTAGGTGGGCCTCCGACCTGTTCACATGTTCTCCACCACATCACCAACGGAGCCGCTCTGTTTCCCAGGCATGACATGCTGTAGCTCCCTGCATATAAATATTGATGCTTCTGTATTTTTATCTGGGTGTCCGTGGGAGTCACTCCTCAAAGAGATGCTGGTGTCTCCATTCTGCCAGCAGCTGCATGTATAAACCATGGATCATGAATGATCTCTCTCTGTCTCTCTCTCTCTCTCTGTCTGTCTGTTTGTCTGTCTCTCTCTCTCTCTCTCTCTCTCTCTCTGTCTCTCTCTCTCTCTCTGTCTCTGTCTGTCTGTCTCTCTCTCTCTGTCTGTCTCTCTTGATTTATCTCTGTGTCTGTCTGTGGTGTATGTGGGCTGTGTGTTACTGCCACAGAGGAGACTGCAAAGAGGAACACAAGTTTACTCAGCGGCTCACTGGAATTTTGAACAAAAGGAGCCTAGATTTAGTTTTTGTCTCTGACCCTCATAAAGTCTCTGCCACTGCCAGAGAGCAACTTTTGGGGTAAAGTCTGCATTACTCAGCAACACTGACTCATTAATCACAGATGTCCACAGCGGCACAGATTAAGTACAATAACAATTCACCCCCAATCAGGTGTATTCTATGGAAATGGGATTAAATCTCATCTTTAATTAAATCTCATCTTTAATCGTAGTCTCTTTAGGAACTCTGGTCAGCAATGGACGCTGCACTCCTTATAGAAGAACTAAAGGATGTCACTGCCTTCAGACTGTCTACGCTGTAACCTTCAAAAAATAATCTAAATCTTAAACTATTGAGTAAGAAATAGGCCTTAAGTGTGTCTGCTGCTTTTCGCCTGCCCTCTTTGCATTTTTGCCAACAGTACCGTTGCTTTTGTTTTTATTATTCAAATGATTGCGTAGCTGCTCACCACATAGAAGAAAACAAACTGCTGTTTCCATGGCTTCAGCCAATCATAGACAGTCTGGTTGAGGTTTCCACTGTCATTGTATATGCCCTAGTTGTCAATGAACACCGTAACTGGCAATTATCCTGGATACTTTAATTCAGTGGAACTAATCAAGGCCTTGAACCAAATTAACAGGCCAGCTGTTAACACTGGGCCCTGTGCAATACCTTATATATGAGTGACAGGACTTTAAAATGTCAGTCATCTGCAATATATTAGCCCCATTGTTACATGCATGAAACATCATTGTTTTTTTATTGTTAATGGTTCTTCTCATCAGAGTCAACAGCATTTTGTGAATTCCAACAAATGTAGTAACTCTTTACGGTACTTTGCTTGACATTTTAACCTTTACTGTCCTCACACATGCACTCTTGTGTGCAAGTGTTCCCGCTGAGCTTTGAATGCCCAGGTACACTGTAGCTCTGATGAGTCATGTGTGTCTGAAAGATGAAATGCACACTCCTCCCCCTGTGTCTATCTGCAGGCTGAGAACCTCCTCCTGGACGCAGACATGAACATAAAGATTGCTGATTTTGGCTTCAGTAACGAGTTCACTCTTGGCAACAAGCTGGATACGTTCTGTGGCTCCCCACCCTATGCTGCACCGGAGCTTTTCCAGGGGAAAAAGTATGACGGCCCAGAGGTGGACGTGTGGAGTCTGGGTGTCATTCTTTACACACTGGTCAGCGGCTCGCTGCCCTTCGATGGACAGAACCTCAAGGTGCCTGTAGACTTCATAATGCTACAATCTAAATTCACCGTATGTTTAAGAATAGTAATAGTTTGTTGATGCAGTGTCTGTGAGGGTCCTGTAATGGATCAATTGTTGGCTTTTATTGACATTATTACAGCTTTGTCAATTATTCAGAGACCTCTGAACTGCATTGGGGCCCTCATCTCTCCTTTTCAAGCGTTAAATCAAGGCAAACATGATCATTTTGTTGTTACCGTCCATCATGAGAAAGCAGAGACCTCACTTGTGTCAGTGTTTTGTTCACTCCCTCCCTCTGTCAATCTGTGTGTAGGAGCTGCGGGAGCGAGTGCTCAGGGGAAAGTACCGCATCCCTTTTTACATGTCCACAGACTGTGAGAACCTCCTCAAACGCTTCCTGGTGCTCAACCCATCCAAGCGAGGAACTCTCGAGGTTAGTGAGGGCACAGAAACTGTAAACGCACATCTCCGTTATTGACCCATCCCCCTGCACCACACCACCACTGGAGAATGGCATCTATCCACCATTTGTCCAGCACCCCCCCCGTCCCTGCACTCATGTACATCCCGCCTGACCACCACACACACTCTCCTTTGCCTTTCAACTGTTCTGAGAATGAATAATGCATCATAATTTTTCTGTCGACTAAATTTGCAGTCCATGTGCTACTGTAGATCAAAGTGGAGATACCCATGGTTTTCTTGGCACCACATGAAACCAGTTAGAGTCAAGTCCAACTTAAAGAAACTGAAACTCCTTTTGAACTGTTCATATCAAAATACTACAGATTAGAAACATAATGGAGGTGTAGCTAAAGGTCAGGTGAAGGGTTAAAATGGAGGTGGCACTATGGCTGATTACAATCAGTGCAGTATAAAGTGCAGCCTTATCGAGTGTTTTAATTCATTCACACCCCTGGCTCATTGAAAAGTATTGTATCGATGCACCTGACAACGAGAATTTGAAGAGCTAGAGACAGAAATTAGACATAACTGACAGTGATGGCAGACTGTCAGGTTCTCTGGTACACTTTCATATGCATCTTTTAATCAACTGCTGTCTGTTAATGTTTTAGTTAATCTGTGAGTGGAGAGTAATGTAAATAGTGTTGTGATTTGGTTTGAAATATTCTGCATCTGTAAACTAGGTTTCAGTTGCTATTTTGGCCAATTTTCTCCCTATCTGTCTGAGGTACATTACAGGCATGTGAGTGCCGGAAATTACACATTTACACAGAATCTGAAGGACTACCTAATCAGGGAAATAACACCAAAGATCTCTTAGAAAGGAAAAGTTTAATGAATATATTTGTGTAATAAATGAACTAATTCATAATTCATTATCTCAAACTCTTTCTGCAGCAAATCATGAAGGATCGATGGATCAACGCAGGATTTGACGAGGACGAGCTGAAGCCTTACGTTGAGCCAGAGCTAGACATCACAGATCAGAAGAGAATAGGTAAAGAATCAAATACCATCAAATTGCTGATATTGCTGGTGAAATCACTTAACTACTACGTAACTACGTTTTATCATCCCTAAATGGTATTTTTAGAAGAAAGGAGACACGTACAACAAAATGAGCATTGCTGCAGTTGTGCCATTTCTGTCTGTTGAAGGAGAAAATGTGTGAGGTTCAACTGTGAATATTGTTTCTGCACCAATGCGTAGAAACAATTGAATTATTCTGGCATTTAAGAGCATTAAAAGAAAAGAGGAAACAAGACGATGAATAAATAAACAGCAGCACTGTAGCATGCAAAGAAGGGAGCGATGATGATGAGAGTGAAGAGGCAGTGGGAGAAGCTTCCCGAGCGTGGCCTAGATGAAAGCAGTAAACTGGGAGCTCTTATGTAACAACAGCTGGCTCGGCTGTTGGTGCACGTGTTGGTGAGAACACCCTGTTAGCCACTCTGAGCTGGAGAAACGAGTAACTGGTCAATCAGTGTAATCTAATTTTATATTGTGTAATACAGTATAAGATTGTATCAAAACTTGAGTTTGAGACTTCAGGAGGCCTGATGGAGACATCACCTAAAAGTCAGTTTTCACTCATTGTGCGCAGTGATGCTGCAAGGGAGAGAAGAACTAGATTTTTTTCTTTCAAAGGCCTAAACGAGCAAAGCATGAAAAAATGGGAATTGAAAATGCCTGAATAGAACAGTACAGTTTTTATTGAAACTGATAAAAAGTTGTTGTTTTTTTCTTTTTACTCGAAAGTATCATCTTCACATTAAGGTATATTTAAATCTGAGTAATATGAGTGTGTCAGATTGGTCTGGTGTTTACTCAGGTGCTAATCTTTGACTTGCTTTTGCAACATTATTTTCGCATTTGCGTGTGTGACGACTGTATGATGTGAAATAAGATATAAGATATGGCTGTCTTATGTATGCTCGGGAATACACACAACTAAGATGCTAAATGTGACTCAGCGCAGTCGAATCTGCATCATGATGATGGAACTCAATGGGAAAAATTGTTTGGGAATATAACAAAAGCGTAACTGGGGGAAAAGTGTTCGCTAAATGTAAACAAATGATGACACAACAGTAGCAGGGCTCCAAAAAAGACAGAGTGCTGCAGAAATTGGTTCTGCTTGTGTATTTTTACATGGCAATAATGATCCTTTGGGATTAATAAAGTTCTCTCTTATCTTAAGTGTACTTACTAGAAGATTTTATTACTGCTTTTAGTGCTATAATCTGCTCAGAATGTTTTTTTTATTGCTAGGTGTGGGTAAATGTTTTGAACAGAACAAAAAAAAAAAATGCGAAAAATTGAAAGTGGAAGTGTGAAAGAAAAAGGGGGAGGGGCTTGATTAAAGATGTATAAGATGGGTAAGATGGCCATCACAGATTCTGCCTGGTTACAGAGGCAGCACACGTGTCTCTCTCTCTCTCACTCTCCTCCTCTCTGACATCAGCTCAGGTTCCCGTGGAGCCTGATGCTGCGCAGCATGGGGCTGCCACAGTTGCACAGATGCAGCAGCTTGCAGATATTTAAGGCTTGTGTTGGCTTTATATCAAACAGCAGGCACTCTTTGATGTCAGGTAGTGATGTGTAATTTAGTTATTATGCATAAATTTGTCATGGTTGTCAGGGTGAGATTCGCAATGGTAGCCAAATAGGATTTAATTCAAACAAAATGAAAGGCATCAGTCAGTGAAGCCTGCAATGTAAATCTGTGAACTGATGACATTAAAGGAGACATATGCAGATTTTGTTCTTCTTATGTTCACTCTTGTCTTAATGGGCAAAAACACAACATCCATTTCAACGGGGAGTAGAAGTGGATTTTGTGTTTTTGCCCATTGATGTCAACGTGTTCACTGAAATACAGGAACAATAAAAAACAAAGCTCTTGCACTTGAGGTAAAATGAGGTAAATTAAGTTCCTGTTTAATGTGATGTTCTGTGGAGATTTAAAGTAAATCAGTAGAAAATAAATCAAGCTCCCTCTGATAAAATTGGTGGAAAAGAAGTGCACAAATCATTATTAACCTGTGAGTCATCTCAGCTCCTCGTTTTTAGAAACGTGTTCTCATTGTGACGATACAAGCAGCTTTACTTTGAATTATTACCAAATATATTTCAGACAGCACCATCTCCTCCAGAATGAATATGAGCTGAAAGGATAAAAGCCTTCCTGTGATTCATGTTGGGGGAGGGAGGGACATGGTTTCACGCTAATGGAGGGGGAGAAACTGAGAGGAGTGTTGAGCTGGAATAAGTGTTTGAAAGGAGAGCAGACAGGAAGCGCTGCCACACCTGACGTGCAGATATCATCATGAGCCGAGCAAAGGAGAGGGAATCACACATGCACACGGATGAGCACAACATGTCCTTGAAGAGCTCTGTGTGTGTGTGTGAGTATGTGTGTGTATGTGTGTGTGGGTGGGTGTGTACATAATTTCTGATTAGCGCTTGCTGAGCTTCATTTCTGTCTTCAAGAATGAAGATTTTGCACTGAAGTTCACATTCACACACAGTCACACCTGTCTTCCTGGTTAATGACATAAATGAGATTTTAATTGGAAATCTGAAATGCCAACCTGGGAATGAATAATCTCAGATATGGTGTGGGATGTACTGTGAAGTATGGGTTACCTGCAGTGTCTACTGGATAGTATGGAAGACCCCCTTAGATGGTGTCGCTGCTTTTTATTTAATACCTCTTGCTGATTTTGTGTGAAAGTGGGTTTGTTTTAATGTTTGTCTCCACATGGGAGAAGTGAAAGTGTTTAACAAGCTTAACAACACAGGATTGACACACACAGACTGCAGAGAAGTCCTCTCACCAACCTCTCCACTCTTCCCCTAAAGTGACGAGTCACATAGACAGACAGAACTCACACACTCTAATTCTGAAACGATGACAACTAAACTAGTCCTGGGGCCTCTATATTTCTGTTTGCTGCTAAACAAAATAGACAGCAGAGACTATGCACAGCGCAGCTTTCAGATCGATGTTGGCTCTGTTGTATCTGTCGCTGTGGTCAGCATTGACATTTTGTTGGTTCTGTGCCTTTAATTCCCGGTCACATGTCAGTCAGTGCAGGCGGTGTGAACAGGACAATTTTTTTTTGGTGTGAGAAGTGAAATCGGGCAATGATTGTCATGACATGTGGCATTTGCTCATGGTCCTACGATGAATAAAGTATCTATGTACACAGGGGGTTTCATCATATTTTGTTGAGACTTGAAACAGATTTAAAGGAACAGATTCTTTAAGTAGGGTTTCCTCTCTTTGAAAAATGATTGACTGTGTTATTTCTGTTTGCAGACATAATGGTTGGAATGGGTTACAACTTAGAGGAGATCCAGGAGTCTCTGGCCAAGATGAAATACGATGAGATCACAGCCACCTACCTGCTGCTGGGCCGGAAGGCCTCTGAGGTACAAACGTTAACCAATGCTTCATTCAACCTTAATTACAGACAGAGAGAAGAATGGGACAACATGCAAATAAAACCCCGTTAACCAGAATCGAATCCTCCTCTTCAGTCTGTTCAGTTCTTGCGCTTTGGCTAGGTGCAGACAAAAGGTCGGCCGATAAAGGAGAAGTTAACCTGTTTATAATTCAGTGAGAGAAAAAGAAGAGCGAGAGCTTCTCTATAGATAAACCCAACAAAAGACACAAGCAGCAATAAATCAGGCTTATCTGTGACAGATGAACATTAAAGGGAAGATTTGTTCCCTTGGTGTTTGGTGGCTGACTTCAGTGTTATCTAGTAATGGTTTCAGTATAAGAGTTAAAAGGACCCACAGTAAAAAAGTTTAAAAACAACAAAGTCCTGTTAATTGCTTGCTGCATGTCTTGTGGAAGACTCTGTTCTTGGACGCTGATACCAAAAGAAACCAAAGTGACCTAAGAGGAAAAGCACAAAGATCGCACAGTTAGTTTAATTTGTGAATCTTTATTTGTTTTTCAGAAAAACTACAATACTATTTTGATAGATCTGTGTTTAGTCTGTCGTGGCATTTATGTCTTTTTATCTAATTACCATCATTGTGACACCGCTGCTGCAGAAGCAAATGATGTTTACGCACAATCATGCCAACTGTCTGTCTTGTTGTGGAACCAGGAAAAGAGGAAGGGGGCTCATGTGATCGATCTGCATGTGGATGCGTTAGTGTTCCACTGGGGCGTGGGTTTCTAAGGGGAACGTTTGGGTCCAATCCACCAATTACCACCAACATCATAAGGATGTTTCTTCCTTGTCTAACATTGCAGTGTCTTAATTCTGAACTGTTGAGACGGCCACAACTGGCATTATACCATGGGAAATAAGTTACAGTAAATATTAAATTAAGACAAGGGTAGGGTTCATTCATCAGGGTAAAATAAATAGACATAAAAATGGGATTTGTTTGCAGTTAATCATAGTAAGTCTTTTTAATTGTTTGACAGCCCTCACTAAAAGATATTTGTGCAGAATTGGAAGAAGTGCTCTGATAGCAGGATGTGTACTTTGTGTTCTTAACTCTGGCGTGTGTGTTCAACTTTCAGCTGGAGCCCAGCGACTCCGCCTCCAGCAGCAATGCGTCCCTGGCTAAACCGAGACCCAACAGCGAGCTGAACGGCCAGTCACCCTCCCACCTTAAAGTCCAGCGGAGTGCCTCCTCCAACCAGAAACAAAGGCGTTACAGCGAACAAGGTGAGTCACACCGGTGATCTCTTTGGACACAAGTCTTCGCTCCAGGTACTGTGGACAAATCCATCTTGTTCAAAAATCTTAACCACACAGTTTCACTGCATAGAAAAAGAAGCAGTCGATCTTAGAGCTCCATCCATCAGGGAACCGCCAGAGTACCAACAGTGAAGTAGAAGCTAATGGTTTATGAACTATTGTTCTAGTAGCAAAGTGTGATCATGGTGTGGAAAATGTGATGTTACTGAGTTCATAAATGTTCTTTTGGTGCTAAAAGCTCAAGCTGTAAAATTATTAGGATAGCAGAGTGAATTGGGCAACATACACCAGTTCTGTATTTTGTCACAATAATGCAACATATTTAAGTGAACTAAACACAAAGAGCCAACGGTGATTTGCCTCTCCAACCTCTTCAATGATGGTTTTCTGATTAAAGGCATAAAATCAAACCAGTCACATGGTGAAGGCTCCTATTTGCACAGCTCAACACTGTCCCCTCTTCATATCATGCTGTGTCAGTCACCTCAGTTTTCACTGCTTTCACTAAGGTCCTGATCTAATACAAAATTTTTGCAAACTTGGACCCTGAAAGATACCTGAACGCCTTGACGTTCTCAGTATTTGTTGAATAATTTGTCCTCAACAGAAAAAAAAGAACAAATCATTCATACGGTTGTCATTTTTGACAGTTTTGAACGTATTGAAAGTGACTTGACACATCCATTGTCTCTGTAGTCGGTCAGAACGCCTCGTCAGGTTTGGGTCACCCAAAGAGGAGTCAGACAACCACAGCAGAGAACGGCGCCAAGGAAGAGAGCGGGGTCCAGCTCCGCAAACCAAGCACCCCGGGGACCCGTGCTGCACCCCCAGCCAGCCCACTGCTGGGCAACGCCAACAACCCCAACAAGGCAGACATACCTGACCGCAGGAAAGGCGCCACCACTGGTCCAAGCGTGAGTTGCACAAATACACAGACTATTAAGTGGGCGTAATTTTTCAATCATTTCAGGGTGATTTTCCATTTGTTGGGTTCTGAATGAATGACCTATGAATACGTAACAGCTCCAAACAAAAACAATCCAACATAAACATGTAATACGCGTTAACTGCTGCCCTGTTTAAAAATGAAGCCGTGGATTTAGGGGAAACACAGAATAGGACTTCTTATAATAAAACATGTAATTACTTGTAACATGTATTAAATCACACTGTGTGGATTTGTCCTCTGACCCACAGAATAACACTGCGTCGGCAGGCATGACAAGGAGGAACACATATGTCTGCAGTGACAGAAACAACACAGATCGTCTCTCTGTCATTCCCAACGGGAAGGAGAACAGGTGAGCACCAAAGAACAAACAAAGAAAGGATCTGTGTGGATGACTGCACTTTGCATTTCTGTTCCTTTGTTTCCTTTCTTCTTTGTTTTGTAATTATTTGTCAGATTGCGTAGCTTCCACTGTGGGCCTTTGCTCTCCTGCTACATTAAGGATGACATTTTGATATTACTTTCACTTGTAACTTTACTATTTTTTCTCATCCTATTTTTCGTTTCTGCCTGTGTGTGTGGTGGGAGTTTTTGTTTTTTTTCCTTTAATATTGTGGCATGAACAGCATGACTGAGGTGCCTCGTGCCACTAGCCCCTCTACCTTTGCGGCTGCTGCATTCGGTGCCTCGTCCGGCTCAATGCGGCTGAGATATCAAACGGTCGGCCCTTTGCACGCTTGCCAGGCAGGGTGGGCCACTCTGCCTCACTCCTACTACGCCCTGGACTACTACTCCCCCAAGTAAGACAGCAGGGCCTCCAGTCTCCCCTGTCTGTCTCCTCTCTCATGTCTTGACTGCTGTTTGGCTCCTCTCGCTAACCCAGAAACCCAACCGTTTCACACTGTTTAACCACCAACTAAACCATGGACGTCATGTCCTACCAGGATCAACATCCATCCTATCCATCCAGTTAGTTTTGGTTTAGTGCCGCCAGTGTCTGGAAAAACAAACTTTGGGTAAACCAAACTAATATAGATTTTTGCCATCTTGCCTTGAATGGAGTACAAAAGGTGTGTATTGATGAGGTCTGGCCCTGAGTACCAATTTCAAGCTTTGAGTAGTTCTTTTTTCCTGAGGACTATTCAAATGTTCATCGTTCAAAGCACTAACATTCGTAACCAACAAAAGGCACGATCACTACAGTTTTCAACACGTCCAGCAAACAGCAGCATTCCATCAATAATGTAGGCCTAAAACGCACAAATTACTGTAACTATGTGTGATGTGCAATCGAGCGTTTTAATAATAACGCCTGTGGTCCAAATCCACATTCAGAATGAACATCAATACATGCTTGAACCAGTGAACAGGAAGGCTACGTAACAGTCCATCAGTACATCATCCTCTCAAAAACAAAGGCCAGGAGCTCAGTGTGTCTCTGCCATCTGTCAGCGCAAAGTGCTGCCACACAGCTGATTTGTTGGACATGTCTCCACTCTGCTTCAGTGTCCATTGGACTCTGCAGTGCACTGATAGTACACAATAAAGTAAATGACCTCATAATACTGGAGTATTAAAGGACAAACTACAGGGACCGCAGCAGCACATGTCAAGTAGAACTCATTAGAAAATTACAGCTTAAATGGAAACAATTAAAGTCAGTATTTTTACAAATATTTAAAAGCTAATGCCATTACGATTATGGCAATATTTTAATCACATTTAAATAACCTTAGTGTATTCTGGGTAACACGTGTAGATTATCTGATTGCATGTAACGGGTTTTCAACCGCTGGTCTGTGGAGATAGTGCAGTTTGTCCATGACAATAACTGGAGTGATGTCATTTTAATGCTAGAAGCAGTTCAAGCATTTTTTTTAATTCTTGTTTGAGACCAATCAAATCCATCTTTAAAAAAAAATCATAACACTGGATTTTCCACACTAGCATAACTGAAGAATCAGTACAGGGCCAGGCTGGAGACAGAAAATAACATGACACTGTCCCTGTCCACCACTTGGTTAACAAGAAGACACAGACCCAGAAATCCTACTCATAGGTAAAAAACAAAAAAAAACAAAAACGTCAGTCCCTGCCCCCACTTCATCAGCGGTTCATCCGCTGACCAAAATAGGTTGAAACCCCTCAAAAATAAGGTTCAGGTATTTCCAGTTCAGACTTGCTGCCCACGTAACGGGCGTCTTTCACTGTCGATTTCAGACACTGGCTGCTGTGGAGGAAGAAATGGGAGAACATATTCACACACCACATTCAAGACAGACAGTGGGGTCCTTCATCAAAAAAATAAAAAAAACGCCACCCCAACTAGACGTTGTAATGCTAAATAAATAACTAAAGCTCATTCATAAAGCTTTTCTTACATAAATAATACACAATCACACATGATAAAATACTGGAGCAATGGCTCTTTCACTGTTAATGCAGTGATGACATTTATAAAAGAGGGAACAATGTGGCATGACACTGTTGGCATTTACACATATGTAATTGGCTCGCCTGTATGAACTTCCCCCAACATCTTGGATATTTGTGTGATATGTACCTCACCCCTGTGCTAACATGTACACTGTAAATCCATGAGCGCCCAGCAAGCTTCAGGCACTGACAATAACAAACTCATGCAATTCTGCTCCTGATCAGGGCTGCAACGAGTCGTCGACAATATCAACAATGTTGACCATTTTAAAAAATGTCATCTCTTATTTTTGTCGTGGAATCAGATTTTAAAGATTGGATGCGTGGCACGTTTTAACCAGAGGAGCGATGCAGCCAGAGTGGTTGACTAGATTGGAAAGGAGTGGAGTTCATTCCTGGTCTCTAAAGTCAGAGCAGCAAGACAGATTAATGAGACACTCTAGTTGAATAGAAAAATCAATATGTTGCTCACTAATGGTAGCATTAGCATGGTAATGCAAACGCTAAATTTGATGAAGGCTAAAATGGCACAATGACTGTCGATACAACATTAGTAGCATAGGAGTAAACAAACTTTTGTTTGTAACCATGTATGGAAAACTACACACCAGCAGAAACAACATTCTTTATTCTATGAAACATCTGTGCTTATTGATTAACTGTTGCATTAATCACCCGATTAGTCGATTATTTGATTATCAAAATAATCTTTAGTTGCAGCTCTATTCCTGATTTGTCCTCTATTCTCTGAACTGTGAGTCATTTTCTCCTCCGTTTGGATTCCTCACCCATTTGTGCCTGACAGGATGACAAAGTCGCACTACCCAGCAGCCCCTCTGTCCTGGAGCCATCCCCTCAAACCATCGTCTGTTTCTGTCTAATCTTTAACTGGTCAGAGAGCAAAATCAGGCTTCTCATTGCTTTTGTGTACAGATTGACATCCAGGGTAGGAAATTAGCAGGAAATTGATAAAATTGATCATATTAGTGTTGTTGTTTTTTTTTTGTTTTTTTTGTTTTTTTATCATAGTTTTCTGTTACAAGATCCCTTTTTTCAAATGAAAATTGCATGAAAAACTCTTAATTTTTTGTAGCATTACATTTTATTACCTTACTCTTTTGGTGGTGCAACATGAATCAGATTACTGAAGCTGGGACGGCTGAAACTGTCCATATTTGTGTTGTAAATGAGATGGTGTGCAGGGTTGTTTTGATTCAGTATTTCAGGTAACATTCATTAATCAAGCTGAAATGATCATGTAGGGTTTAAAATAATTAGCCTGGCTCTCCTGGTACTAAAGAGAAAGAATACATTTCCTGCCCTGTGGAAATCTAACCAGCAAATTCACGATAGCAGAAATCCTTTTGGCAATAACCAGCTGTCTGCCATGTTAAAGAAAGGAGGAATGATGTTTCTCCACCGCAGCGTGCCTCTCTACCTGTACGGTGGTCCAGAACAAGGAGCAGGTTTGGTTCTGTTTATTGTGGAAAACCTCAGACCAAATCGAACTTCCATTCAGTTCCAGTAATATTTAGCTTCATCTGATACATTTACATTCATATTGTCATCGTTAAATCATTTCTCATCCTGTTCTAGTTTGCTGTATTAATGATAATGAAAACACCCAGTGCTGCCAATTTTCATATGAAATTAAGTTTTAATTACTTCAGGTTAATAGAGTATGGCAGAGTATCTTACAGTTGAACAATGACTGTTATTGTCAGATGTTAGTAATTAAAAATATAAAGAAAAAGTGCGGTATATGTGATAGCAGCTGGTGGCAGTGACAGTTTTCATATTCAATCACTCGTTCATAAGTTAAGGGACAAAAAAGGGTTTGGTGATCACTTATATTCTAATTAAAGGTAGAAAAATTTTCCATTACTTTTCAGTGGGGTAACAAGTAAAAGAAAGCAAATTAGCATATGCTGAAGTATGTAAAACAAAGGAGTCTGACACTGACAGCCTGTTCTAGTCAGGTCAAAACCATCATCCATGCCAAGAACAGGGACTCGCAAGACATGGCACAGCAAACATCATACGTCCATGGATGCTAAAGTGGGTTTCCAGGAAACAAAACCATCCATTTCCATTCCATTCATGACTTCAGATTATGATTCATGATAAACTCAGATTAAATTGCTGCTCTGTGGCTGTACAGGTGTAGTGCGGTGCGTGTCTGTGGTGGAAAAACCTGGTGTTTTAAATCCCCAAATGATCGTAACTTCCTGTTTCGTCTGTTTTGCTTCCTGCTTCCCCACAGCACCGTTGCTGTATCACCTAGCGGCCAGAGGAACCCGGTGGCGTCCACCCACAGCATCACCAACGCTACCACGCCCGAAAGACGCTTCCCAAGAGGCACCGCAAGCCGCAGCACCTTCCACGGGGGCCAGCTGAGGGACCGCCGCACCGCCACCTACAACGGGCCCCCTGCCTCGCCCACCCTCTCCCATGATGCCACGCCCCTCTCGCAGACTCGCAGCCGTGGAACCAGTAACCTTTTCTCCAAACTCACCTCCAAGCTCACCCGCAGGTAAACAAAGAGACCGCTAACGGCAGAGTTCACCTCGGTACCATAGCAAGGTTTGTGTGTCCATAAATGCTTTGTTACCCAAAGGAAAATGAAAATCCTCCTTTTGGATTGAACTAGAGAGCGAGACCCCCAACCTGCTCAGTCCAGTTTAATCCTTGCCGATTTTCTGTCTGGATTAGGGCCAATCTGCACAGTGCCTGGTAGAATTAGGATGATTAATAACTTGCTGCCCTGCAGACAGTGATTTATTCTTCTTTTCCATTGTTTGTCTTTTGCTGCCTGGCTGCCAGCCAAAATGGTTTCCATCATCTGTATTTGACTCACTTTAGAAATTATTCATGAGTCTTTTGTCTTCCTGTGAAAGTGTTGATGACGTTCCTAATGCAGTTTGTGGTACTTCTTCCTCTAATCTCATAAAGATTTTTCAAGTTAAAGATGCGGTGGCATAAAGCGTTTGTACCATTTTGAGCCAATCACAATTGAAAGGAAGTTCATCACCGCCAATTTGGCTGTAAAACCTTTATCTTCAAATCTTATTGATATTTATAGACTTGTGAATGGTATTTTGACTGTAGCTCAGACTAAATAAGATGTTTGAGCTTTGGAGTAGATGGGCTGAGTTAAATCTAAAAAGCAAAACAATACCAGAGCCATTCATCAGAAATGAAAATAATCCTTAGGTAGAGCCTGATAATGACCTCATTTTGGACAGGGTTTTGGAAACTTATCACACACAGGTTGGTGAGATCTATTTGTTTTGGAGGAGAACAAAAGTATTTTCAGCCATCCGCATATCTGGTGCCAACACATGTTGACCCTCAAAATACAACAATTTAATACTTTTTATTTTATTTTATTTTTATTTTTTACTGTGAATCCATGTGGTTTGGGAGGTTTCTGTGTTCATGAAAATTCTGGAAAAGTCCTGGAATTAGAGACTGTATTTAACAGACCTGTTGATGTTTAGATAAAGTGGATGTATCCCAAAAAGTCCTGGAATATTTGCAATTAATCACAATCTTAGAAGGTCAAGTTAGAAACTGAAGTGACAATAATGAAGATAATTCTACCTCCTGAAATATTTTTTCTGTATCATCCAGTTACGGTTGCTATGAGGCGTTGTCTTACAGTACATCTCCCCGTTCGTACATATTTAGCGGTTTGGCTTTTGTTGGCTGGCAGCGACTCGCTTACGTTATCGTCACAATGCAGACAAATGTTAGAATGACGCCTGCTTATTAGATAAAGGCTAAAAAAAAAATCTGAGGACACAGGAAGTGCTGAGTGTTTGGTTGGGTTCACACCGTGGTCGAAAACACATCTCTGAACCTCTGAATGTACAGACAGCCAGGCGAGCGCTGATGTTCCAGCAACGACTGATCTGAAATGATGAATGTGCTCTTCACTGTTGATGATTCCAATCACTCCATTTTCTTTCACTCATTCAGATTTCTCATCCCCCCCCCTGCCCCCCTTCCACTTTCTCCTTCAGCATTTTCACCGTTTCTTTGTCTGATTCTGTTGTAGAAACATGTCATTCAGGTTTACCAAAAGGTAGGACTTTTGTACTGCCTTTGCTCTGTGCCAGAACAACCTAACCAAACAATCTCACTCTCAAACTTGACTCGTGGGGCTGCTGGCGCTTAACTAACACACCGCTTAGCTCCTGGGTATGTTTACATGCACGTACTCGTTGGTTACAGCTGCTGGTATGATTGAAGTCCTCTGAATGTGAGAACACAACGTTTGTGCGGTAAACAGGGTTTAAATTATAAATACATTTGTCACATTTGTTTGGAGGTATGTAGGGCGTTTTCAGACCTGAATTTGTTTGGGTTGCTCCAAATCCGGGACTAAACAGAACTTACTCTGTTCATTGGTCAGGAAATATCCAGGAGACGATGAAAACGGACATAGAGTGCCAGGAGAAGCTGAACTTGACTGGAAGATGAGGTGAAGAAAACAACATATGGCTTCACGGCTCAACAGGAGTCTTTTTGTGACACTGTCATGGTGGGCAGATCGTTAGTGGCTTGTTACCCTTTGTTACCCTTGTTAACTTTATGGTTCGGTTGTGATAAAGGAGTTGTGTATAATTCCGACACACACACACACACACACGGATGCAGACACTTCAGAGGTTAGCAGTTCCGTCGTGCTGTCCAAGGGGAATAAGCATGGCTCCAGTCCACCCGGTCACACAGCTTTGTCACAATAACGAGTCTTATCGGTGTTATCTGATAGTCCGAGGAGGTCGCATGGATTCGCTTTGTCTCTTGTACTCTTTTTTTTTTTTTCCTTTATTTCTGTGTTCATCGGACATTTTAGAGACTTGGTTTGAACTATCACAGTGATTTTGACAGCTTTAACTAACATTATAAAGCAGGAGATATGATAGAGCAGAACTAAAGCACTTCATGCTAAACTTTAACGCGTTAGCTTGAAGACCTGTTAGACGTTATCTTTTCACAGCATCTGTAAGACTTAATTTTGATAGTCAAAGTTGGTGTTGAATTCATGTGAACCAGATGCAAAACTCTGATTCTTGTTCAATCTATTTATCAAAACAATTACTTTGGAGTGGGAGAACAAACAATCAAACCACCGTGCAGCAGAGCTGCAGAGATTAGTTTTGTAATAGTTTTGGGGTCGAGCCAGCTGTTCATGGTGTGCTCACATCTGCCCAAACATGTTGAACTTTTGGGTCTCAAACAAATGCTCCAAACGAGACAGACGTGAAAATGCCCGCCGTCGTAGACATCATCCTGAACGTGAGCAGGCTGGTTCCCATTCACACAGGAAGTGTGAGCGTGTTGTATTGATGAGGGTTAAAGTGAGTTTTGTGCATGTAAATGTGCTCAGCGTGGCTGTGGTTGGTCTGAGTTGATGAAGGCTGAACCAGACTCCTTCAACAATCAGTCAAAAAGCCCGCAAAGCAGCTTGCCACTAATCAGTCGCCATCGCATGCATGGGGTCGCCTCTACCGCTGCCGTGATACTGGTTTGTTTTCACCACCATTTTTTTTTCTCCGTCAACTAACTCCGTTCCTAAGTGGTGAAACGTTACTCTGGAGATGAACTGATGGTCCAAACGGGATCTCTCTTATGGATGCTAAAACCGAGAGATTTCGCACCATCACTGCGTTTACATGCACACTACACTCCAACACATGAGAACAAATGGATGAAATGAAGCATTTGGCCGCTTGGTGCAACCGTCAGGTGTACAGACGTGTACCTATGATCTGTTGTGAAGGTTTTGAAACAGAGATCATGTGATTATCATGGAAAGGTTAGACGTGCATGTAAACATACTGAGTGAGGAGGAGCTTCCCCCTTCTCTCCTTACTTTATCCTTTAACCCTGATTATTGTCTGTGTGTGTGTGTAGGACTTGGTTGATTTATTGTGTGTCTTGGTGAACGCTTCATTACTCTTTTTGTGTTGCACTTCCTGAAAATACTTGCGTTTTAAGTAACAGAGATTTTCCATGTTGTGGTCCCGTTCCTGCTTTTTGTTTTGCTTTTTGAGACTATCAGATCGTTACCAACGGGTCATTTATGACCAATGGTCATATTCAGCCATTTCTCACTTTGTTGACACGTGCTGGTTTCCTGTGGGGGGATTTGGGGGAAGTTGCACCATAGAGGTCAGTTTGGGTTGAGTGTGAGTTCAGAAAAGGAGGCTGAGAGTCTGATGTGTAATCAGGCTGCAATTCTGGCCGCGGTGCAGGAAAATTCAACCCTGGAAGTGGATGTTTAATGTTAAACTTCATTCCAGGAACCGATCTCCTCCAAACGATTGGAAGGACACAGACACAAATTCAACCGGACGTCTCCATGGAGACCACGATAGAGGACAGTGCCATCTAGTGGCTGTTTGGTAGACTCTTGATTGATCAGTAGTTCCGGTGTTTCATGTCAGGATGTCATGGTGTCATCCCATCCCATCTCACTCTCTCACCTCACTTTTGCTTTCTGTCGGTTTTCATTTCTGATAGCAGTGACGTCACTTCCTGGGCCTCATTTGGACTGGCTGAAGGTGTTTGTGGTTTTTCTCCTCGCAGGACGTTAGGTTCCCCCCTCTCCTCACAGTGTGTGTATGTGTCCTCCTAACCTTTCTGTGACCTTTAACCACGCTGCTCTTCCTCTCTGTCCAGGGTCAGTATTGACCCGGCCAAACGGCAGACGGCCAAAACAGGGCCTGCCGTTCCTTCTACCCAGGGAGCAAAGACCCTTAGTAAGTCTTCTGTCCTCTGGTCTCTTTCAGTCTTCCTCTGTCTTTCTGATCATCCCTCCATATTTTTGTTTTTGGCTCGTCGTCATATCATCAATTCTCTCTTCTTCCTGTCTTGTCACGTGTCCATCGATGAACGCGCCCTCTCTTTCAGATTCTGGGACAGAAGATGTAGAGAGTTTTAGGAAGCCGCAGATGAACATCTAGAGTAAGGCGGTGTTTCCATTCTCCAGCCTGCCCCCTCCCCCTTCCCCCCTCTCTCTCTTTTTTTGTACATAAAATATGCACAGCGTCACCAGTCAGAGCCAGGCTTTGTCATCCGTTTTGTCCCTCTTGAGGTATCAGAGGCTCAGTCACTTCCTGCTCCACCCGTCCTGTTTTTCTGTTCTCCTGGCTGCAGTGCATGTTGGGAGCCCGACATTATAAATTGTGAGAGGAGCGAGCCTGGTGGACTCTTTAACCTGAGACATAGAGCACTAAACGCTGACAGAGCAGGTGAAGATTTATCAAACTGTGGAAGAGCTCTGATGGTCAGCTGATCAGTTTGCATTTGTTCTGCCCGTCTGAGATCGTCAGCGTCTCTGAGGCGGACCCTGTACGCCCTCTTTAACACCCTCAGATTATTTCTGTGGTTTGTCGGCTCTGTCCAGTTTGTTGCAGAGTTCTTGATATATCTTCACTTCTCTTTCTGAACTTGTCCTGGATCTCTGCTCTGCATCTGGTGGCCAGTAATGTGTGTGTGTGTGTGTGTAAGACTACTGTCACCTGATCCTGACATAGAGTCTCTGAAACATGCATTT
>OMNV01001285.1:13934-41574 GCA_900303265.1 Brotula barbata | reverse complement strand
AAACAGAGTTGCTAAGCAAACTGAGCCTAAGTGTGTGTTGATTGAGCCTGGTGTTGTCATGGCTCCCATAATGCCTGTACACTGTGATAGCTTTTACTTCACAATTCACAAGGTGTTCTACATCAACAAACAAAACAACAAATACTACGGCAATCAAAAAGTACACATTTCCTTAATTAATTTCTATATTTTGTTATATCAACATCATAACTCGGACCTCAGCTTGAAGGGTCAGCTTGCACCGATTGGCTGCTGCCAGAGGCCTTAACATCTTCTGGTTTGTTTTGGTTCACGCCTGAACAGACGCCATGAATGGTTGTCACGCTAGCCAATGTTTTTAGGCGTAGAAACTTTACAGTCCAGCCAAGTAGAATTTTTAGAGAATCAATTACAACACTGTAAAATGTAGTTTGTTACACAACATTAATATGCACATTAGTGTCAATTAAATTAGCAGAGAGAACAACAACAGCAGGTCTAAGCTCAACTAGCAGTTTCGGTGAGATCAGCATGCAGAGCTGCAGAAAAAAGAAAAAAATAAATAAATAAATAAAAATTGGTAATTAGTGTTAGGATTAAAGCTAAACCTAACCTGGGATTTATGATAGTTTGCAGAAGGACCATTGCCTCCTGTGTATTGTCATTGTTGTTGATGCTATTTATCAAAAATTTAACATGAGGTACAATGGATTATATTGAATACTGAAACCCAAACTATCACTTTTTACGCAATGTTACATCAAGTGGGAAATCGGCGATGGATGACGTACAGTTGAAATTTGCAATTGGGACCCATATATTGACATTTTGTTGGATTTCAGGACCTTTTTCCAGGGGTTGGACTTGTCATGAATTCGGCCACATTTCACTGCTTGAGAAACGTTAAAAAGAGAAGTTGTTACACATACATATTTTCAAGGACAAGACACATGATGAAACTCTTTACATAAATTAGATTGTCTGCAAAAACAGTTCTGGTGTTTGCTGCAACATGGATTATTTTTATTCTTCTCTCCTCTCTCATCCAGAATATTATTAAAACTTGTCAAGATGTGTTCTGCTTTGGCAGTGGACTAATCACTTGTATGTATCTGTATTTTGGGGGCAGCGTGGGCATGGCAAACATTGTAAAGCGCTTTGGAAAAGAGCGCTATTGAAATTCAGTTCATTTACCATTTATTACAACATAAAGAAGAATGCCGCGTTAAATTTTAAGTTTCCGATCAGCAAAGTGGATTCACTTGTTTATGGTTCAAAGAATAGAATCACCAGCAAAAAATGCTCGGTGGTCGAGCAAAGTCATCAATGACCTCGCCCTCTGCATTGCTTATCTGGATGTTTTCTCCACCCAAAATAGCCTAACTGGGGGGAAGAATCCTCTCTTCTCTCGTCCACCCACTGTGTCAGTGTGAACTGCCTACACCAGGAGCAGCACAGCCTTAAGTCAGCGTGACAGCCACTATACCACCCTTGCCATGTAAAATTCAGTGGAATTGGGCCCAACAGTAAATCACTCTGACACCGCTCCACTATACCACTTCACTGCTCCCATTATCTAAACAGCAAAAAAAATCAAAAAAAAATCAGACCCCCTGAAGTAAGTTTACAGAAACAGAGATGAACTGCTATGTAACTTTTAAATAACAGTCAACAACATAAATGGTAATAAAGCACACAAAATCTCTCACTGCATGATGGCATTAATTAATCTATGGATCACATCACCCGGTAATGATTTGAATATTGGAATCTGGATTGGAGCTCATCACAAAAGATCTACTTGAACGCGATATAGTTTTAAACGTATACGAACTAAAAAAAAAAAAAAAAAAATCAATCAATTCAACGCTGAACTCCAGACAAGACGCTAAGCAGGCTGAGGCCTTTTCCCAAAGTTAGGGTTGATGGATTCTCTGACGCTCACCTGGAGATATCCTAAGGACACTGCAGATCACCCCTGAAAATGACACCAGCACTTTTCACATAAAATAAAACAAACACACTCCGACCAATCAGGCAAAGTTTGTTTTAGCAGATGGCGCATCGCTTAAAACCTATCGATCGTAAATGAGATGTGGTCAGAAGAGGGATGAGGTTAGAAAGGTGTGCGTGTGTGTGTGTGTGTGTGTGTGTGTGTGTGTGTGTGTGTGTATCTGAGGGTCACCCGTGTCATTGGCAGTGGTTGTTTACCTAGAGGCGATTGCTGGCCTCGCACACAAGCTTTTCCCAGACAGAGACGCGTGGTAAATAATAGAAGAGCCATGACAGAGGGCAGGCACACAAACACGGAGCAGCATCAAGGTTAAAGATGGGTGTGGGTGTAATAGGAGAGCTCTTCATCGACATGTCATTAATACATGAGAAGGGTTCACCATAGCAGCGAGGGAGAGAGTGCCATTGTCATTGTAGATTGTAGCTCCTGACATAATGCATATCAAATGCATGAGAGGTCTGTATTTCTCAATGACAGTTCAGTCAATATGCTTTCAGCCACATTGGAGAGTCAGATGACTCCCCCTCACTTACTCAGATTACAGCCACTCACCATTCATAAGCTTTTCATCCTGCATATGTATGAGGAGCAAGTGCAATAATAAAACCCTCACACAGAGACGCTCTGGATTTCGAACGTCGCCTCACAATTCTAAATTTTCGGCATTTCTGTGATATAATTGTAAAGTTGTTGCCAACTTGACTGATCCCATTACAAATCAGAGCACAGACACTGAGCAGGTCTTCTAATGAACAGATTTGCATTAGCCAACAGCTAAATTGTTGATTGGTTGTTTCCGTTAAAAATGATGCAAACAAAAAGTCGTTAAATGCAGATTTTTCATCATTATTGACATGTGTGTACTTTATTTTCACGTTAATTTAGTTCAAATGGGCAAAGGAAAAAGGGTTGAGATTACATACTGTAAGTATCGGTGTTTGTTTAAAAAAAAGTAAGTCAGGCAGTAACAAAAGTCCAGAATTGCTGTTTTTATTTTGTACTTTAAATGAAATAACTTTTTAAATCACATTGTCACCCAGTTTCTTTTCACTGCAACACCAGACGGCACCACAAATTACTGAGTGACCTGTCAAAAGGAATGGACTTCACCCATACATTGTCTTCAGAATGTCAGTTTCCCTAACATGCTTCACTTCACACACTTTAGCCTAAATATGTCATGGCGTCACACTGTTTTATTCTATAGAGATGTAGGGCTTGAACAGATACAGTTGTTTCATTTAGTGTTATTGTCTCTTGACTTTATTTGTAACATTGAGTTGGCTTGATTGTTGTCTTCTATTTTTTTGTCTAGTTTAACTTAATATTTTTAATATTACATGCTGTTATTATTAAGTTTGGTTCATCTAAGTGTAAAAAATCTTTTAGATGCAGGCTTGACATGCTAACCTGAAAATGTTTTATTACAGAATGAAAAGATGTCAAGTTGATTGGCATTTCTAAGAAATGTTTTAAAAGATGTTTTAATTATTTTTTTGATCCTGTCCTTAAATACCCTCTAGGCAAAAGCCTGCGGCGAACGGTCAAAGAGGTCAAATTGGAAAGTGAGAGATAAATATGTGATCAATCATAAAGCTTCAGGACCATTTATCTCCTGCTCTTTATTTCATTCTGTCCGTCCTCCCTTTCTCTCCCTGATCCATTCTTCCCTCCATCCATCTCTATCTGAAAGCAGACCTTTATTTGGACATCCTGAATTTTTATTTTCACAAAAAAAATTAAGTATAAAATTTGCCAGCATGTGTCCAGATTGGCCTGGGGTTGAGATTCCAGACGAGTGGGCTATTGATGGAGAGGTGACTGTGACCTCTTGGAGGCTTCACCTTTTAATCTGTTCCCAGTGAATGTCATCGCATCAGGACTTTCTTACTGTGAACTATCTGGATAGAGAATCATATGTTATCGTTTGAGACTAATTGCTGTTCTTTTGTACAAACAGCTGTATATACTAATATCACTTGTCTTCCTTTAGAAGCAACACAAAGTGGAAGGTATTAAAAAATATTTTTCTCTTTTTTTTGCGCTTGCGCTTAGATCGCAGAAAACTAGTCAATTTGGTACCGCTGAGCCATTACTGGTTGATTCATACAGTATACCAGTTTAAGCTTAAAATGTGTTTTTGCTTTTTGTAGAGCCGGTCGTACTTATCTATGATTACAATATTTTCAACAGCGTGAGACAAATATAAGTCATTCTGTCTCATTCTGCTGTGTCCACCTTTATCTTCAGTTGAATATCATACCGTGTACAAAAGGACCACTGAGGTACTATCACATACACACACATACATGCACACACATGCAGCCTCCTCATATTGAGTAAATCCATCATCATGAAAGCAAGTATTTACAGCAGGGGAAGTATGTTTGTTTTAAGTAAAATATATGAATACATCTGCAGTACAGCACAGCTCAGTGAGGAAAGACCAGAAAGCACAAACAGCAAGAAGATGAAGGGTAATACTTGGTGACCCCGCCTGAACTTTAGGCATTGACCCTCAGCATTGTGGAACTGCTGAGAGGAAAACTAGATTTGACTGATTTTTGCCTCCACAGAAGGCAAGTTGGCAACATCCACTGAGCAACGTAGTGATGTGTATCTGGAGAGAGTGGTGGTTTATGGGATAATACATATGCACAAGAACATAAAGGAGAAGACAGATGGACGGTAAAACTGTCCAACGTTGAATCTTTTTTATTTATCTTCATCATTTGGCTAAATGATAAAGGCGTTCGCTCAGCAGACAGAACAAGACTTCCTGCATTCCTTCACCATTCCACCAAATCCACAGAGGAAGAGCTGTCTGCCTAGATGAAAGTCCCACACAAGCCCTCGGATTTGTAACAGAGAAATGTGCAGCTCTGATCTGTCTGATGTGAGCGCCATGTAAGATGAGCTTACAATCCTCATTACACGTGGCATGCACAACACGGCAGATGTTTTAATCCAAAAGTCGTGAAATGAGAGGTTGTCACAAATCAGGGTTAAGACCCGCTGTAACACAGCACAAAATTAAACCAGCCAAGTGTGGCAATAATAATTTATAGTGTAATATACCGTGTCATAATGACTGCCCATTGTTGTAATCAAACACATTCATTCATCCCACTCAGCACCAGGAGGTTGTGTTTCAGACTCATGGGATTCCCTATGATTAAATCTATGCTCTGCTACATTTTGACTCTCTCCTAATACTTTCAATACCTACGCACGCTCTAATTATAGGAACGTAACCTTTACTCTTCCCCCTAAACTGGTCTGAACATTTATAGGACATTATAAGCTGCAGGTGCTCGTGCTCTGTGTTTTCCGACATTCACAGACAGTTAAACATGATGGATGCTCCGTGTGTTGTCCTTGCTCAGGTGTTGTAACTACAACTACGCAGCAATACAAACAACATGAGAGTCAGGATGTAGCATACACATACACGTAGTTGTGCATCAGGAGTGAAAGGGAAAAAATAACCACAATAAAGCAATATCTATACAGAAATAGGTTTCTTTAGCAAATACCAATGAATCAAGGCCTCCGCCCTGTGGGTTAATTAGCATAGCCAGCCAATTAGAATATGCAAACATTAGAAAAAACCTATACACAATATTACCTAACAGCTATGTAAAGATATACACAACAGCTGCCACATAAAAACAAATAGGTGCACACACACAAATTAGCAGTAAGGTGACAAACAAACTGCACACCTCTAATGTAAGGAGAATACTTGTCAATAACTAAAATAAATCTGTTAAATATAAATATGAGCAACTTACAAGCCTCTGCTGGGGAAACAACCAGATGACACCAGATTGACAACTGAGATCCAGCCACACACTCTAGCCTTCACCTGGACCATTAATCACTTCACTTCCTGCTTCCGGTCTGCACAGGAAGTGATGTAAACTTGCTCTCCCCCAGCCTGGACAGGTAGTGGTGTGACCCGACTACATAAACTACATTTAAAAAAAAACAACAAATGTTTAAACAATGTTTAGAAAATGTAGAAATTGACTGAAAGGAAATACAGTTTTCTTGGTTCATACTTCATAGTTTTGTCCACATAGTTATGTCAGTGTCTTACAGAAGAAAAGGATGAACTAAAACGGATGCATTCAAGGGAGGTTGTGATCTTCAGCGCAACCTTTCACGACCGTTGATGCAAACCAGAAGTGGGCGGGGGAATAAGTGAGCAGCGAATTCTACTCCAAAACACACTGATGGACTTTCATATGATTCTGTTAAGCTTTAATCAGTGCACTGAACACTGTGAGGAGTACAACAGGTTAGCATGTGTTTCACCTCTGTGTTTAAGGATGTAATGTTATAGTGCTTACAGTTTCTGTAGTTACTTTTTGAGGGGATGTGTGGTTTGGTATTATCAATACTTAACGCTGAATATGACTTTTGAGGTTTTGCTCTCATGTGACGCCGAAACTACACCTGCATATCTGTGCCAAACAATTCCATTCAGGTTATCAGATCCATCCCTTTTTATAGTTAAATGGTTTTTACCCCACTGCAACGCTGGGAAGCAACGCAGGTATCACAGCATCCTAGAGTTACTGTCTACAGTGTACACCAAGAGGTACACGGAGCTGACATTTCCCAATGGCATGTCTGCCCGGCACGGACATTGTTTCGCACTGATCAGCACTCCGAGACCTGATCGCATTACATAGGGCTGTATTGTAAGTACTGTACCTACACATTCACACACAGACACACACACACACACACATATTGCTGCGATCAGGTCAGAAGCAGATATGCCGGAGTCTGCTGCCCATCATAGCTGCATTGATTTCCTTTCTCCTGCGTCAGGCTGTCTTGTCAACAGACTCCTCCGAGCATGGAAGATGAATTATTTACAGGACAGCTCTGCCAGGATCTGTAAATAAATACTTAACTAATATTGGTCTCCACAAACCACAGGTCTTTAGCTTACTGTGTAGGGAGCTTTGTGAGTAAATGCTTCAAGAGAAAGGGGAGCAAAAACAAAATCGGTCCTTAATATAAATTTTCATTCATCCTTGCTGTAATCTGAAAGTGTGAAACCACAAAACTGTAACCGCTATTAAGAAGTAAAACCTGACTCTGGTTTGGGTTTACCCAGATCTATCCGCAATACAGCTCACCGAAACCCTCACATCCATTTATATTGATGGGGTTTCTGGGAAAGTGGCTGACAAAATATTAATAAATAAATGAACAAAGAATTTAAAAAAATACCTCGTGCTTTCCTCCTCGTATCCCATCAAGAAGCTGCTGCCCTTGGTCAACACAAAATACACCTCACAAATATATATACATGTACTCTCAAAATACCTTAAATGGGATTTTTAGTACAGTATAATTCCTGGGAGGGTCCAACATCATGATGAATGCTATCATTTTATCTTCACTTACAGAATATTGTTTCTAAATTCACTGGAATGAAAGCTCGTGTCCTCCTGGATGTATGGCGTATAGATCATATTGTGTTTAATGCTCGGTATAACAAGATTTATGCAGGTTGAGTACAAAGGGTTAAACAAATGATTACAACAGAAAAGATGTCCGCATGCCTTGCACACACCAGCTGCATTTCAACTTTATCTTGAAATGTGAACTTGAGGATGCCCTTGAGCATCACATAGGAGTGTTCCTTTTTTTTGCATTGCATTTCAATTGTTTGGGGTCACATTGAATTGGGGCACATTGGGGTTTTTTCACATAACAGTAAGAGGGTCAATGACTGTGTTAAGGATCTCACAAGCCTTGCCTGCTCTTTGCAGTCCATGATGTAAATAAAAACATCTGAGCTGCACTAAGATGAGACATGGATGAGACGTATTCTACCACAAACATCTTCAAATATTGCAAATGAATGCTAACAATTCTAATAATAATTTGTACTCAATCTGGTGACAATCATTCTGTTAAAGCATTCTGAATCCTAACTGAGAAATCTGGTGAAATGAAGCCCTTTCATTGGATAAATTAGAGAACGAGGCCGTGTGTAGCTGGCGTGCGGGCTCATAGCACCTCCTCCCACCCATTTAGAGGTAAATCTCTGAAAAGGTCAAACAAGGTGTCTGCGCCTCATGATGTCTTTTTCAGTGCTCCGATTCCTTCACCTCAAACTATTTCTCCCTCCCCTCTGCTCATAAAACTACAGCTTGTACACAGTTACACAGTGTTTACATTATCGTGCCTTGACAAGGACACAAAGCCTGGCCAGCTGCACTCCGGGCATCTTTGGTAGTGAAGGAGAATTTAGCCCCTGATGTAGTGGCAAAACATAGAGGGAAGACATAAAATTGGTTATAGCTTTTTATTCAGTACATCTTCAGGTTGCTCAGTTCTACTATTTATTAGCAATTGATTTTGTTTAAAAAAGAACTTTTTCCAGAATAAACCAAAATAAACCTATGAGTATGTTAATGATGATCTTTCTGTGCAACTGAAGGCCTGCAATACTGGACGCATGATTCGAAATTCCTTAGTTAACCATATAATGAATGCAGACCATCTTGTGGTCTTTAGTCCTTATAGTGCTGGTGAACAGCAGCTCCTATTGTGTCTATAGTGCGGAACATGATATAAAATACAATAAAAATACAATTCCAGTAGGGGTGGAACTAAAGAGGACAAATGTTTTAAATTTCCTGATTTTAAATTGTCTGTCTGATAAAAATCTTAGTGTTTGTCACAAGGTAAAGTATCTTAGACGTGGCTTAGGTGGATCGCCGGTTCGATAACCCCACATTTCTCCTGACAAGCAAGTGGGCCTTGCATGATTACCTCGGCTGTCGGTGTGTGAATGTGTGTACGAATGAGTGAATGTGAGGCAAACATTGTAAAGCGTTTTGGATAAAAGCTCTATATAAATGCTGTGCATTTACATTACATTTTATTACAGATCAAATGACAGATAACGAAGCTATTTATAGACAATACTGGAAGATGTATGCACAAGCAATCACACTATTAGAAAGTAGATTTTGGTATTTTAATTTAAAAAAATAAACAGATAAACAAAGATTATTGGCAAGATAACATCTCCTGAGAAGAAGCAAAAGAAGAAATGTCTGGCTGCAGCTCTGTAGCAGACATGCAGCACACTGAACACACCTGAACCTGGACGTCACTGGCAGGTGAACAACAACAGCCTCTTCAGCCTGACTGACAGGCTGGCTTTGAGTTGGGACAGATCCAACAGTTATCAGAACATTTCCTGGACAGAAGGAGACCCAATGCACATCTGCCTGTCTGCTCGACAACCTCCCTGACCTTTGACCACCAGTCCAGAGATCCATCTGCAGCAAAGCCACAGACAGGTGAATAATACTACCCTGTGTCTCTTTCAAAGGTTTCATGTGAAAATGCAGTTTATTTCTAGACTTTTGACTCTTTTTAGACTTCCAATGCATTCAATTCATACTCAGCATTGGTTACACTCAAAATAAATGATATATTTGATAATTATTCAAAGCTATAATTGTTCATTTATTCCATTGCATTACAATATTTCACTTCACTCCTGGTCAAAATGCCAACACTCCATTGTGTTTGTGCTTCCCTTGATGGTAAAAACAAACTTTATTGTCAATCAAACTTACTTGAATTAAATTATATACTGTATATTGTACTGTATATACAGTATTATTAATAATTAAATCATACTTATACTGCTCACATTGAACTAGTTCCAGCAGTACTAGGAGGTAGTAATTAGTAAATCCACTCTCATGTCTTCACTGGTTTTCCAATGACGATCGATGAATCAGTTACACTGCGTCACACTCAACAGGTCTAAACATGTGGGTGTGATACACATTCACAAAAGTTTTGTGCGGACACTTTCAAGTATTTAGACAGGATAAATAAATACATTTATAAGTAAATTTATGAATAAATCTATACAAAATGCTTCCCTTATTGTTTTTGCCATCTTTGACAATGTGAGAGGGTAAAAAAAGTTGTATTTCACCATACAGAGGGACATTTTTTACCCTCATTTGTACTCCGGGCATACCTCGACCCCCTTGATGCCACTGCATGAAAGCCATTTATTACAGCCAAGATAAGAATACATCAAAATGTCTTCTTTTAGGTTTCATCAGTATTAGCAGTGTTGAAGATCTGACTTTTGGGAGTTGTAATTGTTGGACTCGATAAGACCAATTGGTCTGGTTTGTATGGGCGGCAAATGGCAAGTTTCAACAGCCCTTTAAAGTCTGAAACTTTGAACATTAATTATCCCACCTCCATTAAGGCAATCAGCTCAGCATCTTAAATGTCAGGTCACACTGTCAAAATGAGTCTGCGTAGGCTCTGTAAAAAAATCAAGCCAGCATTTTCTCATTTCTGATGAGTTTTTGGCAGCAGGCATCAACAATGTTATGAAAGGCAAATTGTGTGTCATGCATAAAAAAAAATAACAGAACACATAAAATAACAGAATGCAACAGGAAATGACAAATGACTGGAGTAGAAACAGGCAGTATGTGAAATTGAAACAGTGTGGTGGAAAGAAAAGGTGTAAAGCAAACACATTTTGACAGCAACCAATTCAAGTCCTTCCTGTAGCCTATTAATACAATATATTCCATGATGTCATCAGTTCGCTCCACGCTCGTCCTTTGAAATCATTCAAGATGAGAGAGGGCAGCTATCCACTGACTATTAAATTATGTACGTCATAAAAACCTAATCCTCCATTTCTTACCACTCTCTCTTGGGCTTTTTCCTTATTAGGTTTCTAATTATTATACAATTCATATTTTATTGTTGCACTTGTAATAAAAACATAATCCACATAAACATAATTGTATCTGCTGTAGAATCTGGTTGATGTGTCATAGCGCCCTCCTGAGTTTGAAATGAATCGTCTGTTTGTTCTTTTTTGCCTCCTAAATTGTCCGATTTCATTTTCCATTTGTCACCACAAATCTTCTCCTGTTGAAGACAAAAGTACAGCAAATGGGTGGTAGAGTTGGAAATGGTATTTGTGACTATGACACAGGTTATGTCACTTTATAAGGTGACATACTGAGTTCTGATCATCTGGTCGGATTCAATCTTTCTGGGCCACGTTCACCCTGTAGTGTGAACGGTGCCATACAGTGGTACAAAGTGTGTATAGGTGTTCTTCACACTGTGAGCTGTCATCTCATACTGACAATGACAACACATCAAAACTGTTTGTTGAGAATGTCATGAAAAGAGAGATTTAAAAATGTAACAACTGCCAGTCACAATCGTCCTCTGAGGACACAATTCAGTTTCATAGGAAGCTTTCATGAGACAATTAAATAAGGCAGAGAGACAAAACTGAGATTCTATAGCATCAGGAGACATACAAAGGACGAATGAAAGGAATTAAGGATTCTCAATGAAATGAGAGAAATGATAAATCAGGCCGGAAGAGAAATACAGGACAGAAAAAACACAAAGAACAAATTATTGTCATTTTAGACATTTTTTACCTCTTGCATCACGTGTACACTTTATGTTTGTTGATACTGAAACTTGAGACCGGCACAAAGCGTCCGAGGGGAGTTTAAACAAAGGACACACAACAGAAGAGACAAAAAATTGAAAGAAATAAAAAAATAAAAAAGCACAACTCAAAAACACACCTATACTCTAAATAAAAACACTCAAATAAGTGGGAAAACTGTAACTGATTGTAAACTTTTATGAATGAACTCAAAGAATCAATGTAGCTTGTTCCCACTGAAGAAGCATTATTAAAGTTATCTTCTCCTAAGATAACAAATAACTTTATGTCATTAGAAAAATGTGTTTCTGATCATTTTTTTTAAATGGACCTGAGTCATTGCTGTGTAATTTGTAATTTTCTTGCTGTTGATGTGATCTTTTGTATTTTACAGCTATATTTCTCCCTTTTCTTTACACCTCTCCCTCTCCCTCTCCCTCTCTCTCTCGCTCTTCCTCTGTGCACACAACCGCAGACATACTTTTCAAAAACATACCGCTTCCCCGTTCTCTGCATTATGAACACTTTTTATCCATTTTGCTCCATTTTGGTTTGTCGGTTGCTCTCTCCCTCACACTGTCACTGTGTGGTCTGCAGTGGTAGCATTACTGCTATGCTTTGTTTGCAAATGGTACTGGTTGTACTCCAGTAGTACATAAATTCACCTTGGCAGTATCTGCAAATTACTTTGTAGAGGGAGCCATATGGCAAAAATGTAGAAATTGAACTTCCCTTCTAAAGACCTTTTCTCCCTTCACCTGCATATTGCTCCACATGGAGCTTAATAAAAGCTTCATCTTCTTTAAGAATAATGATAGAATGTCATTTATAAATCAATTAAAATACACAAATGGTTATAATTGTCCCCTGGAGTGGTAAAATTGAACTCTTTTTATTATTTTTTACTTCACAATCAATTTCTAAGTGAGTTTTGTCAGGCTCTAAAGTGTCTGAGGCAAGAGTACATTTTGGATTTGTACCAGCATATCCCAGTAGAATTTATGGAGCCCACGGTCATCATGTGTTGTGGGAAGTGTAGTGGGAATAAATGCACAGACTGGAGGTGTGTCCTTCTGTGTCCCTGTCACAGTTTACTTTGAACGACCTAAAATAATGTACAGATGATCCAAACACGTGCTGAGCCGAGTGTTCTATGAATAACAGGATGAGTTAATATCGTCGTCGTTTTTCACGCCTGAGTCTGGTCTGTCATTGGACACATCATCTTTGTTTGTCTTGTTTTGAAATTAAACTTCATTTTTTCTTTCAAAACAGATACATTCCTGTCCGAGTTTTAGGGAGTACTAGCGATGGCACTCACTGTGATGCTGTGCAGGAAGGACGGGACAGACGGAAGGAAGGAATGAAAGGAGGGAAAAAAATGAGGAAATTTAAAGCTAAGGATGGCTGGAAGGATAGGAAAGGGGAGAAATGAAAGCCAGGAAAGAGAAATTTTGAGGAATTATGAATGAAGAAAAAACGGACAGGGAATGAAGGATAAAATGGGGAGAGGTAGAGTTCAAAAGAAAGGACAGAGGAAATAATAATAAATGATCACAGTAATGAGATTATCTCTTGTTGAATGTCGGAAAAATCTAGTGTAGTAAAAAGTACTACACTCACTACTCCTCACTGCAGTAAACAGGATAACATCTCCTGTGCTTCAGAACTGTTTTAAGTAAAGCGATTGAGTAAATGTACTTAATTACCCACTGTCTACCCCTGGTTAATATATGTCATAAATAAGAGGCACCAAAGTGAAGCAGGAAGTCGATAATACTGTGTGTACTGACTCAATACTTTCCTAACTTCACTGTACCTCCACTGTGAATTAGAAAACTCAAGTTGAAAACCAATTGGATTCAAAAATATGCAGAGATTTCCAATCTGTTGCTTTTAAATGACATCACTCCAGGAGTTTCTGGCAGGGTGGTGGTGTGAATGTACCGTGTTGTAGTACATCATAAAAGTTCCGTGCGTCTGTACTAAAATCGAGTAGTCGTCATTTGAAAACCAAGACTGTGGAACATGTAGGTGAGAGGAGGTTTTCACACTGAGCCTGGAAACCAAGTTGAAAAACTAGCAAGCAGGCACGAGGTGGAATAGGCATTTTCAATTATTTTCTGAAGTATGCAGTGTGGAGTAGACAGAGGAACTAAGGCAGAGAATAGAGACAATCCATCAAACAGACAGCACACACAGTCAGAGCAAAAGGAAAAAAAAATAAAAATCAAAGGAATGGAAAGTACCTCATAGCAAGCTGAACACCTTACAACACGCAGATCTTAATATGCTAATATGGAGCGACCCACAGGGAGAACTGTGGAGACTCCCGTACAGACACACACACCAAATAACTCAATACGTTCTCTCCGTTTTTCAACACAAATATGACATAAGCAGATGAGAGTAAAGCTGCTCCCACGACCACATACACATCTAACAGTGGAACGGTAACTTGTAGTCAATTTACTCTACAGGGCTCTGATTGGCTTTTTTCTTACATTGTCTCTTGCTCTTCCTTTGCAATTTGGCTAATTTATTTAATAGCTTTAATTTGTTTTACACATATCTAATGCACATTGTTACGCATAAATTTGTTTTCTGTCATTAAATGTTCCTCTTTTTCCGTAAAATACATTTCTTTTCCTTCTGGGTGTCATTTATTTTAATTGTGTTATTTGTGTGTTTATTCATCGTTGCCACTGTATTTTAATTTGTTTTGCTTTTGTAATGCATTGTTGTCAGTTTTTCCGTTGTTTTCTTTTTCCTAAAACCTTTTAATGAATGAATGATGACATAAAAGTAAAATGTAAATCATTTGTTGAAATTAAACTCTGCTAACTGCTAATTAAAACAAATCACATTTTGTGTTGTGTTGTATTTGTGCTTGATAGCCTGATAATTTCCCATTAAAAAAATCAATTATATTTATCTGAGTGATTTCTAAGATTTTCTAAGAATTTCAAAATACTGCAATAAACAATAAACAGCCTCACAATATGCACTACAGTAGGGTATCTATAGTTTATAATCGAAAAAGCATCCAAATGTTTCATCCTCATACCTCCATCAAACAACATTTTTGAATTGAGGTCAAAAGCTAACGAGGATTGAAAGGTCACTTCAGTTCACGTTGTTATGTTCCCACTCTGAACAAACAGCTGGCGTTTGTTAACGACTGAAAAAAGACAACTTCCTTAAAAGGGTCAATTTCCGTGTTCAGACCTGTCACATCAAATTACACCAAGACGACAAACGACTCAACCAGACGATAGCATGTAGGTGTGAAAAACCCTAAACTCCATCATTCACGCAGAGTGATGATGTCATTCTAAAAGAAACTGCCGAGCTTTAGCTGGGATTAATTAATTGGATTACCCTTAACAGAAACACACAAATCAGAGTCTGAGTGGTCGGCGTTGTGTTACGGGTGTATTATTCATCCTGGTTGTATTATGAGTCCGGATGCTGTATGCGCATTTGTAATAGACTTATATGAATTATTAAAGTGCATCAGCAACTTCTCTGCTTTCTCTGCTGCTTTCCTTTTCTCTATATTCCGTATTTCCCAAATCACTTGACATTAAAATGTGTGTGTTTCTGTGGGTGTGCATGTGTGCCTGTGAGATATTTTAGTTTTCTCGTGTGGCCTTTAAAAGCCTATTTTTAGTCAAGGTTTCTCCTTTATACCGCTTTTTTATTCTTGTTTTCATTTTGTAATTGACTTTTTGTATCATTCACTTTTAACTCTTCCTCATGTTTATTTACTGCACTGTGGAAAGCAGAGTGCGTTTTTTTTGCAGTATTTTTACAAGGTTTACATTTGAGAAATGTTTTTTAGGTAAATAAGAAGTTTAATAACGGTATGAAGTTGTATCTCTGTTAATAAAGCTTATAAGAAGACATAACAGATTATTACTGCGCATATTATTGACCAGCCCTAAGATATAATTCTATACATTATATATATTATACGCTTGAGAAACAGAAAGCTGCGAATGTTCCTGGTTTGAATGTGCCGTTACAATGTGTTTAATAGATAATTATCTGTTTTTAGATTCCCTACTCTTCCTCTGAGATCTGTTTCCTCGTATTTTACCCCCTTTAGTAAATTATTTGATATAGAAGAAGACATGGTCCTGCTTTACATATGCATGGTAAATCAGGATTCCGGGTCCAAACGGTGTAGCGACAGTACCCATCTTCATAATGCCAAAGATCCAAAGGCGTTGAACTACAGGTGTCTCCAAGCCGGTTCGTCCCCTGGAAACACTTTGCCGTGCGTGCCACTTGTGACATGGTTCTGCCCTCGAAAGTCGTTTCTGTCTTTGCATGATTTCGAAGATTTTGCCGTGTATTTTCTGAAGTTGCATTGCCCTGAGCTCTCAGGCCACCGCACCGAAACAAGGGGACTTTGATAAAACACGTTGGGGAGACGTCCGTCAGCTGCAGTTTTCAGATATGCCATGAAATTTGTAAAACAACTGCTCAAACAAAAAAGAATAAATCCAATCTTTATCCTCATCTGCTCACAAATAATACCATTAGAAAGAAAATGAGGAAGGTGGATGTGCACTCACACCTGCATGCATGCACATTCATCACAACAGCCATCAACATGCCAGACCATGCCGCATTTATTCAAAATATCTAAAATCCCATTAATGCCCCTGTAAAATGCATTATTATGGTGAAAGTTATACCCACATATTTCAAATGTAACTTATGTAATGTTGCTGCAGCAAGTCAGAGATGTTATCTTAACCTTACGAACAAAAGAACGTACTTTTGATCTATTTTCTCTTTGCAGCAATCACATGTGTTTGAACCGTAATGTCCTCTAGCGATGCAGGGACACAATGGTTTCAGCGGCTCAGGGAAGGGGAACATGCTGCAAGGGCCAGTGCCATCAATCAGCACATAATATGAGAAGACACACTGTCAATGACAAAGTAGAAATAAATAAGACAGCCAAGATAATATGGCAAATATGACCTAATAAGTGGACGAACAGCAGGGCCACATCATGAATTTGTTCAGCTGAATTTTCACCAGCTACAGTACAAATCATACATTAGTTGGCACTGTCAGTGCTGATGGCAGTTAGTGAGCAGGTAATTGTGTTCTTAAAGAAAGGTTGTAAACAGAAATGGAGCCAGAGAGGTCACAAGGACAAAGAAAATGGGAAAAAAAAGAAGCTAAACTCACCTAAGGGGACAAGCAACCTTCAACGATTCTATTTAAAACAGGCAGCTGGGGCTCTTATGTCATTACTGTGAAAGTGAGAGCATGCATGTTACTTAACACAACCAGTAACGGCTCTCCACGTGTGGAAGTTCACATATAAGACACAAAATACTAATTTAACATAAACATGAAATACATTTTGTTGTTGTTATTAAGTTCCCACTAAGGATTAATAAAGGGTTGTCTTGTCTTGTCTCTTATACAAATGCATTAAATATCATACTCTAGCAACACAAAGAGATGTAATTCAATGAAGGCTTTGTGTTTTTGTTAGTCAATGCTTGATTACAGCAACTTTGGTGAAGGTGAGGGTTAAATCAGTTTCTTTGGCTTTGTGTAATGATTATTGTTAAATATGGAGTAAAAGGGAAAAAAACAGATTTCCTTCAGGATTTTATGTATTTTGGCACCAAAGGTTTTGTTTCCAGCTAATGAGGTCATAATTTACCATTCGCTACACTGAATGACATCATCTATTGTTTATAACTCTTGGTTCCAGCAATTATGCATTTAGTGTAATATCAAGAAAGAGAACACCTCTGCTCACCTACCGCTGCCAGTACACCTGACTCCACTTATGCACACCGCTGTGTCACTTCAACATCATCTCTGGCATTGTCAGTCCAGATTCCACCTTCCTCCCCATTATCAACACCAGCGATGGTGTCCATGGTCCAGGGGACATTTTAGAGTCATCCTGTCCTCGGTGCTGCCACTCGTATGATAACTAAATAAGCGTTCTTTGAAGATGTCTTTCCTCCCTCAAATGCAAATGATGGAAAAAATAAAGATAGAAACTCAAAAGAGAACTTGCTAAATATGCAATGATTTCCACATATTTATTTTCTGAGAAACAGAAATAATTTAAGAAAAATATCCAAATGAAAAATTCACCCAAGAACGTTTATGGAGTAAGAACTTTGCGTCTTACACTATGAGGTAAACACCAATGGATGGAGTTTCATTACAAATTCTAGTGAAATACCCAAAGTTTCCAAAGATACAAAATCTGGGGATTTCTGTGAAATGATACCAAACACATGCAGATTAAAGATCAATTTATGGGCAATTAAAACTGTCACAGGTGAAAAAAAAACTCACTAAGTGAGTTACTGTATTGGATTTTGTCATATTTTTTAATCCCCAAATTTCTCTATAAAATGATTATAACTGAGTAACGGGTTACTAATGTTTTGTCCTTCAAATAACCCTCCACTGTTTACTTTAAAGTGGACTGAATTACCACTTTATTTACCACTAATGAAGGGGTTTGAACCGAGATGAAGGAAGGACGGCCATTTGTAATTATTTCTACAAATCACTGGACTGCACTTCCACGTGTTAATCCAACGTGAGATAAACTGTCATCTTTAAAAAAAAAAATTTATGCAGGGCTGGGGTGAGAGAGTTCTGCAACACGTTCTCATCTCTGGAAGCAGCCCAGTACAACCAGTCACTGAGCAGCTCTGTTGAGGTGGGGATTAAATGTCTTGCATGAATGCACACTGATATTGCAGAAGTTGTATCAAAAGTAGGTCTTAACCAATTTCCCCACTCAGCTTTTCCCAAATGGAAAGAATTCGAACCGGTGACTTTCCGGTCCTCCGATCACATGTCTGGACTTCAGATTACTTCTGCTTCTCATTATCAGTCTGCTATCGATCCCCCTTATACAGGTGTTGGATGCAGGCTGGGTTCAGTAGATCAGGCACATAAAGATGGTGGCCGTCTGAATTATTGTTCACTGGACCTCCCCGCACTGCACCGATTTCTGCGGCTCTCTCTTTAACTGAACTGGCAAGAGTGGATGTTGACTTTGAGAAGCAGCGGAGCGTGGAATGAGCATAAAGGAATGTAATGATGTCAGACCGACGGTGGTTATCCTGCGGCTCGGAGCATTCCCTGCATCTTCAGAGAAGCTGGTGGCCACACGCGCCTTCAGAGAAAAAACACTGCTGAAGGTTTAAATAAGTAATCCTGTTCTTGGGATTAGCTACACTAAAGCCTAAGATCCATCGAACATCCGCAGAGGTGTTTTTAGTTGTTTGGCTGATTCGACCTCTTCTAAGAACTGAGTGAGTGCGTGCAGGTCCGCTGCAAATGGTGAAGCTGCACACACTGTACAAGTTTAGTAACCAAAGAAAATTAGTGGAACATCCAAACTTGAAATTCAACCTGATGTCAACACTTTCAAAGCAGGCACAGCCACAATAGTCTCAAATCAAGGTTAGACCTGTACAGTTTCACACTATCCAATTTAAATTCATTATGTTGCCAACAAAAGCAGAGAGGAAAGTTGGTTGCTTCAATGAGCGGCTATCACTGGTGGTGATCTAATTATTTGGACGTATCAGGGAATTCAAATCCTGCTGTGTGATGTGTGTCATGTCAATGACAGCGACGAGCTACAACCAATGAGCCAGCATGGTTCTATGTTCATTTAATTATTGAATGTTTCATCTGGGATTTGTCTTGATGATGAAGAATCATATGATTTGGGGCTCACTGATGGCGGATCACCAGGCACAGCATAATTACTGCAGCATGTTCGATTCTGACCTGTGCCCTTGCTGCATGTCCCCCCTTTCCATCTGTCTGTGCCCCTCTCTATCTGTCTGTTCTGTCTTTCCTGTCTGCCTCCCTACTTTGCCTATCCAAAATAAAACAGAAAAAAGACAAAATACAAACTTTGAAAAACAAATCATGTAAATTGTGAGCCCATGTCACGTAGTCTGCAAACCACAACAACATCAATGTTACAAGACATAGAGTATAGTGTATAGTGAAGAGCACAGTGATCTGAAGAAGCAGAATCATGTCTGCATCTACGATACAAAACCTCCGAGTGCTACGACGTATATCTTCATACTCAGATCTAGTTCTATTTCAAACTGAAACGCACTCAGAATGAAAATGCTCGTGTGTGTGTGTATAAACTGTTGCCATTTTTCAAAAAGTTTGATAATGTGAGCGATGATAAGACGAGATTTGTTTTGGCTGTGAGCATCCAAAGTGAACAGCGGCTTACAAAGTTACATGGAAAAAATCAACCTTCTCGCGTTTTCCTCCTCAAAGCCAAGAGTGTTTGTTTATGTTGGACCATACATTATGTAGGCAGTGTCTCCGGTCATCACTCTGTGCCCAAATAACCTCTCAACATTATCTGATACTGACACTCTGTGCTTAAGCCTGAGGTAACAGGAATTGACTTTGTCATTAATCAGTGAAGAAATACAGAAATACAATTTCAGATGTCTCCAAAGTCTCCGATTGATTAAAGCCTGAAAACTGGAGGACCGATCTATGGCAGACTCTCAGCTCTCCCTCTTCAAAATGTATTCATGACATCAATAATGAACAGATTTCATTATTTTTAGACAAATAGGCAAAATAAAATGACGTTTGATGAAAGGATTTAACATTTTCTTTACCTTATCTTATTATCTTAGCTAATTATGAGATCAATTTTTTTTTTTTTGGTGAATGCAGTGCACTTCTGTATCAAGTTGGGCAATATGAGTTACAGCAAATGTAGTCAAACACAGTAAAAGAAATGTCTGTGAAGTCTGATGTAAATACCTGTCGCTAATGTTACTTTTAATACACATTATATAGTTGTGTACAGTCAGATGAGGTTTTCTGGTGATTACACTGAAGAAACGTTGAATCTACAGTTATTTCCGTGATAAATATTGCACTTGTGATTTCCTGTGTAATTGTGGGATAATTTAACATTGATTATAGCCTGGACACGGGAGTGATGCACTGTGTGAGCTCCTCCTGGTGTTTACTGTTAAATTTACTGTAGAACAACGGAATGGCTGTCTCTTGTTCTCGCTCCCCCTCTCTCCTTCTGTGTGTGTGTGTGTGTGTGTGTGTGTGTGAGGCAGAAGCAGATGCTGTTTTTCTTCTCAAATTGGTTGTCAAGTTGCTATTTGAGACAAGCGTTTAAATATGCTGATTATTACACAATTAAGAAGGAGAGGAAGAGAAACAGAACATGACCTATTCAATTCATTTTTCATGACAAGATTTGTTCCAGTTTCTGTATTTATTTTTTTTCGAGCCATGGGGGTCTTCACTTTGATTGACAGACATCTTTGATTTGCACATTTGTTCTCATCAAAGCAGAGCTGCAGATGATAATTTAGGTACAAGAGGACAGTAATTTCATGCTCGGTTATGCAAATAACACTCATGTACTGTGTAGTATTTGTCAAAGATGTATTTGTCTTTGACAAATATTTCATTTGACTTTAAAACAATCATACTACTCTGGCCCTTTCTTTTTACTTGAAGGGGGGAGGTGAAGGAAATTATCTGGAGGACTCCCGGCGTATTCTTTCCATCTGCTACATCCCAAACCGCACACGATTGAGGTGGCGATCCCCCTTGAGTTAAATGAGAATAATTTTTGCGCTCAATTCGTCTTACACTCTCACAGTCAGTGATTTAATTTAACACCAGGATGATAAAAATAGCCATTTAAATGAGAAACTGCATTTTTAATGTGCTATGCCTCATAAAACAACCCCACAACATGCTGCTCTTTGTAAAACCACCACAACCGTTCTGTGCTTTAATTAACTGTTTCTATTGATTAGAGCCGCACTGCTGACTTGGCTTTACAATGTTTATGTATCTAACATCTTTATCACATGCTATCTAGACAAGACAGCTCAGCTGGAATGGATAAACCTGCAAAATTGATAAAACCATAAATGTCACATTAATTTTCTCTTTCTACTCTCAAAACTGTTCCAAAAGTCACGGCATTAAAAAAACACAGTTTCTGAAACTTCTTCAATAAAACTTAACAAAAATGGCCTTGCTGCGGTTGCTATCATTTTTTGTGTGAAATTATATTGCTGTAATATAATAATAATCAGTTACAATCTGTGTCTGTTCATAAATAAATGTACTTTGTTAGCATTTTGAAATAATAATTGTACACAGCAATTACTTATTAGTTATTAAAGTAAACAATGAATACATTGTGTGTGAACATTACTTCAACGTTGGTTTAGTCTTACTAGTCTTACTTAGGGCTGACTCGAGCTTTGAAATGTAAGGCATTTTAAAATGAGACATTTCAACAATTGATGTGGGAATCATTTTACAACCCAATTTCTGAATCCTTGTCCTTGTTTTCCTCTGCTGTTGCTTACAGCCTTCATTTTATTATCCCTCTGTTTCCCCTCTCTCTTTGTGTGTCTGCATAAAAAAAATGAAAACTTGCAAGTGAGAATTTAAATATAAACAATGTTGGAGTCTTTATGAACAGAAATGCGTCTGTCATCATTAATACCAAGCTCACCATCAATCCACCGTCTCCCTTTGTGCAACGATCATAACTTGAACTGAAAAAAAATGTTTTTACTCGTCCTCTTTGCCGCCTTTGAAAAGCAAATATCTATTCAAATACATGAGTATGCACCAGCAAGAAAATTACAAAGTACAAATAAAAAGTATTGTGTGTTTTCACTGTGCAGCAAATTTGTTAGGAGCTTTTTTTTTTGCACGTGGTAAGAATGTTTCGTTGTTGAAGGCATTTTACCCATCTGGGAGGGAGACACATTAACCTTAAACTGATATTTAAATGTCAGAACAGTATGTGTGTGTCTATCCTGATCATATAGAGAATGTAATTCAATAGAGGCATACCCTTTGGAGACGCATATTATATCACATTATGCAGTCAGAAATGATTGATAGTCGGGCCAAATGTTTTCATCAATTAGGGCCAATTACCAAACGGCTCCAGTTGCACACTACCTCCGCCTCGTCGAGTACACGCCAATGCTGCTTTTCAGAGTGGAATGAAAGATTTCACCTTGTTCATCCTTGTTTTGTCAGACTGTGAGTGTGTGCTCAGATATTTATTTTTGTGCGCTAACAGAAGAGCCAATAAAGACAGCAGTGCATCTCATCTCAGCAGTGTTTTCTCACACACTACTAGAACTCCTATAGCTGGTTTAGTAAAGAGTCATTCTTGTGGAATCTAAATAGTCTATCCTGACTTGGCAAAACTGATAAATATGCCAGTTGATAAGGAATTCTTTGTTGCAGTCAGTCATTTTTAGGGATGTCCAGCTTCACAATAATTGCATGTTGGCTTTGTGGTGTTGTCACAGATCTCCCAGCTCTCCAGCTCTCCATTAGAACACTGACTGGGAACCAATAATTAGGCATCAACTCTCCACATCCCAATCAGGGTTTGCTTGACTCTCCACTCAGAAGCACCAGCAGCTTGTCAGTGTGATGCTGTGGTTGATGCTTTTTGTTGTGGTGTGTGATGCGTTATCCGATGCCTGCAACTTGAGTACTGCTTACCAAATGGGATTGGAGCCACAAAACATCTTGAAATTTCACGAGCAAACGATAAGAAAATTTGGATGTTGGTATTCAGCAGAGGGCGTTAATGCTGCAATCTGTCAATGTGTCACTTGGGAGATGCGGTTAGATTCTTTAAATGTTGAGATGTGATGTCACAATGATGTCAGTGATGTTATTGTTTTTCACTTAAAAGGAAGGCTTTTAATTGCTTGTGGACAGTGATGGTGTTCACGAGGGTGTGTGTGTGTGTGTGTGTGTGCGTGTGTGTGTGAGAGACAGAGTCAGAGGTCTAGTTGAGTGATCCAAACTACTCCAGTCAGCACAGCCAACTGGAGAACCAGATGGTCTCTGGGTAACCTGGTATCCAACCAGGTTAAAAGTCCAGGCTGGACCGTGGCCTGGCTCTGGATCTGGACCGTGTTTATTTCAAACGCACAGTCCAAAACTATACACCATGTTCACATCCATCTTAATAACCACAAGCACTCACATATGCAAATGCAGTGCATCACATTTTGCATGGGTTTCACCATTCTAGCACATAAAAGAGTTTGCATATATATGTATCCTATTAAAATATTCTATAGATTACATTTGTATATTACACAAACATCTGTGCAAACATTTTTTAATTAACCGTCCATCAGTTTGACTCCGTGATTGACCTTTAATATCATTATTAACAAAGGGTGATGATGAGGTCATTCCCGTGAGAGGTATCACATCGCTCTGTAGATGTGTTCTTTACAGGAAGTTCCCCGGCATTGTTTGCTAAGACCGTTCTATAGGCACATCAACATCTAATCTACGACACAGATACATCCCTATTTCGGTAAAGCAACGCTGCTATTTGAAACCTTTGCAAAACCACAAACACCAGCCAGCCTCTCATAAACGGAGGAAAACACATTTGTGACATCGCGGTGAACTATGAAATACTTCCTTTTCAACCCTCCAACTGAAATGTACAGCAGAATGCAAAGTAATTTCATGACTGGTCCATCTGGGACAAAACTATATGCCAAATCACTCCACACCAAAAGGATTTATAAATAATAAAGAATTTATTCTGATGGCATTAGCATTGTGTAGTCAAAACTCACAGTCAAAGCATCTTTAATACGGCATTGATAGAAGACCTGCAAAATACTGCATGTACTACAACTATGAGCTACAGTAGCTACAATAAACTCTGGGATAGGGTCCTACCCCAAAATTTCCTTTTTTTAGTGTCTACCAGTTATTCGGAAGAAGCAGATCCATTCTGAGAGAGTGTGTTTTGGTGATGTACCGACTCGAGTGAGCTCATGTTAATAAATCAGTGTTCAGCAGTCATCTGCGTCTTCATTGAAGTAAAAAGTGATAACTGAGAGCATTTTCTGTGCTGCGCAGTGTGAATTTTAATGCTGGTAAGACGTCACCGAGGCCTTCACTTCATCCTTCAAGTTATTACGAAGACTAAAGGTTTATGTCGACCGTCGATGATAATAAATTAAGTTTTAGTGGAAAACTTTTTATTTTGCAAAGCATAAAGGCTTCAAGGATTTTAATTGATGCAAGTTGAGCGCAAGGCTCCATCCGGGTTTGGGATGAAAACCTCAAGGTGTGTGTTGGGCCTGGCCAGCCTCGGACGAAAATGTCTCCACCCCTACAGACTCGCTCGCTATGCAAACATCTTCTGTGATTTAAGCATGCAATTTAGGATCTTGTTGTGACAGAACAAGGTCGAAGAGCTGTTTGGATTGAAATCTTTTCCAGCGGTGAGATGTCAGATCTTGGTTCCTTAACTTTGGCAAATCCTAAATTACTTCCAACCAAAAATAGGACAGTGTCTTTCCTAAGCGTGTTAGTTTTTAACATGTTTTTCCCCCATGCTGTGATCTCAAGGTTGGTGCCTGGAGCCGGTGTAGACACAGCGTCAACTAACAGCAGCAGCAGCACGTCGGGAGAATACCATGCAAACTGTTATGGATGTGTAACACTTCCTTGCATATAAAGTTTCTAGCAGTCTAGCATCCAGCAGCAGGGATATTTTTGGTTTTCTGTCTTTGTTTCGGTTTATGGTGTGTTTTTGCTACCTACTGCAAAGCAATGCTCAAGTTTTACATTATAGAAAAACTGCCAAAGTCTATGTTTGGATATTTTGAATTAGCAGTTAGGGTATATTATAATTAGCATTACTTAGTGGCAATTAGTGAATTAGCTTTAGCCTTGGATTAGGAGTTCACCTTATGATGCGCGGTGATAAAACTCACTCTATAGTGGATGCCAAAGTATCTGTCAGTATCTCGCTTTCATTCTCCCTTCTCTGTTTCTCTGTGATTAACAGATTGGAGCAGGAGGCAGATGTTACATTGAGACGCTAAAGGGATTAAAATGTCCTTGTAATTTCCGATACAAAGCGAACACGCACACGTGCCAAAATGGCTGTATCAATTTACCAATTGGAATCGATCCACCCGGCCTGATGTCTACGATATAGCTGCATCAATTCAAACAGCTTGAATCGGATCAAAGCTTGGTGGGAACGGCAACTCAATCAATCTGGGCCTCTGTGTAAATAAAGTGAGAAGATGTGATAGAAAGGTGGCAACACTGTGTAAAACTTTGAAATACAATACTTATCTGGCAACCCACTCAGACAGCCGGCACGGACTCTGTGGGAGAGAGGTGCTGCTTCTCCACTGCAGTAACACCGGCAACAAAAAGGTACCACAAATACAACAAACGTGCTTGACTTGCCAAAATATCTGTGGCCAGAATCCCTTCCTGAAATACATCAGCAACACAACATTAAGGCCTGTTGGAAAGGGGATTTTTCTTCTCAAGTATACACGCGAGTTTAAGACTGAAGCCTTCTCGTAACCGGTGGCTAATCCACGGTTGAAGCCTTGAACCATGTTGACCAAATAACATCAGATTCCATCATGCCGGTCTGAATCTAAATTCTGCTAAATCGTTAGAACAGGTTAAAACGATCTTCTGATCCTGTGGTGAAATATGTTTGGAATTAATAACAAAACCTGTGTGTGTGTGAGTGTACGTGCATGCTTGTGTGTGTGTGTGTGTGTGTGCGTATTTATGTGTGCACTCGCGACCGACTTTCCAAGCACACGTAGAGGTGTAGAGGAGGAACTGGATCCTGTCAGTCTGCAGAGGAATTGATATGCCTCCAATTAGTTGGCTGGTGTGGTTGTGTGCGTGACAACACTGTGTCTTTTTCCCACACTGACATGGCTCGTATTCCTTGCCCATTCCTTCTAGCGTAGCGTTTGTCTGTCTCTGTGTGTCTGTGTGGGAGTAGAGCATGTAGTTGTCTAACTAAATTACAGCTGCAAAATAAATACTAGGAATTGATTCTATTCTTAAGCTGTGCATCATATGTGTGGGTCTAAATCAGTGAGTTTGTGACCTTTGATAGCAGAAGAGGTGTATTAGAGCGGTTCCTCTGACCAGTGTTGACAGCATTTGTAGTAAAATTGAATAAACGTAAGTAAAGGTATGGAAGTGTAAATTCTTGGTCTATTTAAACTACTATCACACTGTGAGCAGATGGCTGGGAAGCCATCTGTGTTTGTGTGTGTATGTGTGAGCATGTATGTGTGTGTGTGTGTGTGTGTGTGTGTCTGCACTTAAGAAGTGTGGGCTCAGCAGGTTCCTCCCGTCTGGCAACCCGGGCCCATGGGTTTGACAAATAGGATCTGGCCCACCGGTGCTACTTATTAGCAGCATTTGTATGGAAAATCGCCTGCGTGTGTATATGTGTGTGTTTGTGTGTGTCTCTGTGTGTGTAGTGTGTATCACTTAACATTTGAATGTGATCTGGGGAGCTCACCTTTGCTAGACTTGCAGTCAGCACTTCTTACATGCATGCACACACCTTAGGTTGGCGAGCAGCTTAATGTTCCCTTTACACCGTCTCTCCTCACACACATAAGAGCCTCCTCTCTAGACCACCGTCTCAGGATGACTTGACGAATGTTGATTATACCTTTAGGGCAAGGGTGGGGACATAAGAGAGGCAGGTAGAGTTTGTGCGTGACCTGGAATGGTGCGTTCCCATCCTGTGCCAGCAGGAAAACAGTTGTACGACTCAGAAGATTTTATAAACCTTTTGTGAAATGGAACAGAATGTAGCATTGTCACAAGCACCTCAAACCAAGGCCAGGCCCCAGGTCAGGCCATAGAGACCTTAACACCACAAGACCCAGAAACAGAGAGCGAGTACTAAAGATTCTAAACCAAATACTCAAACTCCACAATCAAACAAGCGACCGAGAGGTATCCTCAAACTCCTGGACCTCTCCGCAGCCCTCCATACACGCTCCCACGCTCCTATGTTGCCTATCTACTACCGTGGCCTCACCGGGTTTTTCCCTGTCCTGGCTCCAGCCATAGCTCTCCAACTAGACAACAGCTCCTCCCCAGCCCCAGTCTACCAAGGTGTGCCTCAAGGTTCAGTGCTTGGACCGCTTCTCTTTACCATCCACATGCTCCCCCCGGTCAGATCATTCATTTAACTCCTTTGCCGATGGCCCACAGCTACATCTCAGCAC
>OMNV01001284.1:2921-13461 GCA_900303265.1 Brotula barbata | reverse complement strand
TTTGTTATTATATTTATTTTTGTTGCATTTTATATTTTTTACGCTTTTTCTACATGGCATACTTAGTTATTGAAGGATTGTTCATTTAAAATACCCATTATACTTATGAAAATCCTTTAATTAACCCTTAGTGGTTTGACCTGAAGTGTTTTTACTTCTTGCACCTTTAATGTAATGTATTCATCACTACTTTATTTGTATATTGTCCTGTTCAGTCTGCATATGATAATCTCTTACTCTCCTCTTTCTCCTCCTCTGCCTCCTCCTCCTCCTCCTCCTCCTCTCTCGCCCTGTAGCCATGTTCACCCGGATGCTCAGACTGAGGCTCCTCAACGCCGTGGCGCCCGCCTACTTCTTCATGGCCACAGCTGTCACCTTCATTTTACATTTCTGCTTGTTCATCCCAACAATTTTCCCCAACCCGGACATGTCCCTGACCGGGTCTACCACTTTTCACACGGTCGTCTTTCTTTTCTTGATGTTCAACGCTTTGGGAAATTACGTAATGACAATCAAATATCCCGCCGAAAGTGCAAACGAGACTGCGATTCCGGTGTGTTCGCCGAGTTGCTCCGACAGGGTGGACGCCCACTACCTCCTCAACGGTCGTCACTTCTGCAAACTGTGTAAGAAAGTGATCCTCAGGCGAGACCACCACTGCTTTTTCACAGGAAACTGCATCGGGAACAAAAACATGCGCTACTTCATCATGTTCTGCATTTACACATCATGCACCTGTTTGTACTCCTTGGTTCTTGGCGTGGCCTTTCTGACGGTGGAATATTCTATCTCCTTTGAGAATCCTTTGACCTTCCTGACCCTTCTCCCCCTTTCCACTGGTTACTTCTTCATGGGTGAGCTCACATACCTTTCAGTCACCGCTAAATCTCCCATATTGATGTTGAGTACTGATTGATTTCCACCTTTCCCCGGTTCTTCTTACCAGGAGTCATCTCAGGCCTGCAGCTGTTCCTGGTGCTGATGCTGTACGTGTGGCTGGGCATCGGCCTGGTGTGTGCCGGATTCTGTTGCCAGCAGGTGTTGCTGGTGGCTAGAGGTCAAACCTGGTGTCAGATGCAGCAGGGTCATCTCGTGGAGAACCGCAGCCCGTGGAAATCAAACCTCAAGGATGTTTTTGGTAGCCGCTGGGCTTTGGGCTTCTTCCTGCCTGTGCAGACGGTGGAAACGTGCGCTGAAGCTGCAGCTGCACATAAACAAGATTGAGTGACAAATATATTTCCTATCAATAACCCACGGGGTTAAATCCATAGGAAATATGTTCTTGGGATTGTTGTAATGAGTGGTTTAACTAAGACATGGATGCTTTATGATTTCTAAAGTATCCATGAACTTGTTAGCACTCATTCTTTTAATAATAGGAGCCATATAAGCTATTTGTCAAAGTGCATAATTTATAGTATGTGTATGTTTCTAGTGGCTTTACGAGGTGATTTTAAGAGATAGGACTTTATTTTCTACGTGCACTACTACATGCTTGCATCAACATGTAAAGACTGCTGTGCGTAAGTGAATTCATTCATTTTTGTGACATATTTGTTACCGATTACCACTGAAAGTGTGAAGTTCTTCCATATCTTGTTGTTGGATGCTGAGGTCCGACATTCAGGAACATTTTGTCAGTTTTCATGACAGTATTTCATCCTTGATTATAAGGGCTAACAGTCAAGGAAACTGCAATTTGAACGGGTCCAAAACAAAAACTACAGGCGAACGGAGCCACCTGTTCAGACAGTGATAGGTGGAGGCCGAGGTATGTGCTATTTTAAAGGAAAGAGTATGGAAAATCTGAAAATGTACATTTGCCAATCAAAGACGTTGTGGGATTATCCAGGGTATTAACCATGATGTGCCATAAACTCCTGTCTGACATGCTTACTGATGGCCCACAGACACTGCTAATGCCGACGGGGCGCTTCAGTCTTAGAAAGAACTTTTCACTGTTATGCTTTAGCTACAGTTAAGCAGCAATTTCACAACCTCTCAAAGATGTTTTATAAGGGATCGAAGTTTCTCAATATTCCTCAAGTTCAATTTGGAATAGAACCTTACTTTTTAGAGCTATTTTGTCTATTGCTGTTACACCAATAAATGCATTAAATCACCAGTAGCCACCATTTTCCTGAAAAAAAACATGTATATATGCATTGAGTAGTCTTGGGGGATGGGGAAACAGACAATATTTTTGGTTTAACAAAATGTTTTATGACAGTTATTAGTCAAAGTGGGCTCTGGTAAAGAAAACATACAGAAAGCACGTCACCAACAGGAAGTAGCCGGCTCTCCTAAGCCACATACAAAACAAATGTCTTTTACAGTCCCCCTTCTGTCATTTTAACACAAAGTCAGTTTGTTTTATAATCTCTCTAGACTGACTTCGACTTGAACCTAACATTTAAATGTGCAGAAAATGACTTGACACACTCCATGTGACAAACTTGGTTAGCGTAGATGCATTATGCAGCCTGTGCTGTAATTTTGTGTTATATGTTACAGGACAGCATGGGCTAAGGAGTACCTGAACGCTACCGATAAATTCATTCTAAGTAATAAATAACTGCAACATATATACACATATGGTAGTGCAAATTAATTATAGTCTGATAAAAATAAAATTTTAGAGAACAGCACTCTGTTAGTGACCTGAATATACATTTGCCCATAAACAAAGCACTCGAGTTTGCAAGATACAGAAGACTAACATGGAGCAAAAACACAAACATTTGCAAAGGGACAGGCAACCACAATAACATGGTTTCCACATTATTATATTAGTCTAAAATGTTATAAATCTTGTAACAAAGTGCAGGAGTTTGCAATATGAAATGCAATGTAACTATTTGCTAATAGATCTGATGATCTATTCAATTCATATAATATACTGAATATCAAACTTACAAATGAGGAATGAACACGACGGCAACAAATTCAAGGTCTACACAACTACGTGTATGGCTACAGCAGTTCACATGCTGGAGTTTTGTAGAATTCCAGATTGGTCTTTTGAAAATGGGTAGACTAGAAATTGATAGTTTCGTCCGAATACATTCGTAAAAATAAATTATAGAGACCTCAAACCTAAAATAATGAGATCTGAGAATACACACTGTTGGTGTATATAGACATGAAATTCCGGACCAAATAAGCGTCTCTGTAATTCACAGTCAGTTTTAAGAAACTAAAGTAGATCCATCTTATGGAGGAAAATTCAACACAGGCCATGGGTGTTCGTTGGACTTTCTTCTTGGTCTAACAAAGGGATTTTTCGTTTAAAAAAAAAAACCAACCTTTAAAAAATGTGCTTTTAGCTTTTTTAAAGCAAATCACATTCATGTTCATCTCACCTGTTCTCGCATGTATCGTAAGGCATGCATTAATTAGTTTTCCGTCACAACAGCCATAGCCCTCATGCAAGTCATACTTGCCATTTTGAAACGGGAGTCTAGAAAATTCATTATAGGCAAGAGGTTCGAAATGTCAGCATGCATCTTTGCTCTCAGTGGTTAATAGGGGATGTGCTTGAATTTCATGTCTGTAACTTAAGACCAGTGGGGTTTTTTTTAGATCCGTGACCCATGATTACGCAATGACACAACATCATGACAAGGGTGTACAAAAACAGAATGGCTACTTCACTTCATGAATTGAACATTTACTCGTGACACCTGATGGGTCCTGCCTGACCCCAGATTGTGCTCTATCGACTCTGTTCACTGACCTATTAATCCTGGACGCTCTGAGCTTTAAAGCCCCATTGCTCATTGTCCGTGTCCTGCAGAGAAAGCTGGAGCTTAGTCCAGAGCAGGGGGTCTCCTGTGCCCAGGGCCTCCATCAGCAGAGCCGTCTGATCCTGGAGCTGCTGCAGCAGTCCTTGGGTGCGCCTGTTCTCCCTGATCAGTTGCTTTGTACGCAGGGTGATTCCCAGTAAACCGGAGTTATTGAGAATGTTATAGGTATTACTGAAGCGTTTCAATTTGTCATTGGCCGATGAGAGGATGTCCTGGTGTTCGTCGGTATGGAGCAGGTCGTCAGCCTCAATTGTCCTGAAGTCATGTGGGTAGCTGACCCCGGTCACCTCAGATAGACACTTGTCAGCTGCCTGTGATGGAGTGTTTGCCGTTTCAAAGTTGGAGACGGGTTTGACCGACTGAAGTGTGGGGGTGCTGGAAGACCCATGGCCATGGTGATGCTTCCGCGGTCGCTGGTCATATCCTGACACTGAACTTCTGACTCGTGAAGATCCCTGTCTCTTAGTTGGCACGTCGCCAGGATGGGGGGCAATTTTGGGATATGACTTGAGGATGGGCACGTAACTTCTTGGCTGTCTGCGATTTTCAGAGGTCTTTTGGGAACTGCTGTTGCCATTAGATATTAGGGGTTGAAGAAGAACCACTTGGGACTGAGGCATCGCTTCCAGGGGAGACGGAAATCCCCACTGTTTGTCTGGTGGAGCCGAAGGGCACGACTAAAGAAAAAAAGGGCCTTTGTTATCTTACCATAAACTATTAAATCATCTCTTCTACAGTATAACACCAAAAAATTATTGTACCTGAGTTTGAAAAAACACATCTCAATATAAACACAGCAATATATGATATACGATACAATAACAATATACGTTTCACAAAGAAAGGACTTCTTGGTGGGCTGGACAATTTGACAACATTAAATATTACAGCTGTGTGTAAACTGGTAACACTACTATTCCTCGTCGTTGGTAATTAGCAGACAATGTACTCGTTATTTGCCCCACCTCTACTATACCAGCAGGGAAGCTGACCCTGAGTAAATACAAAACAAAGCAAAAATAAAACCCAAAGACGAGCAGTTTTAAGGCTGTGCTTTACCTGCTTTAAGACAAAGTTATTCATGATGATCATAGGAGACACTCCGCCATATGAGCCTCCCATCATGGCCACCTGTGGACATGTCTGGTCCTGGCCCACTATGGACACGGTCCGACCTGCGTCTTCAGAGTCAGTATACTCGACTGTGCTCAGGTACTCCGAGCTGGCATCTGAGGACAGGAGGACAAACACCAATGTTTTTGTTTAGCAGCCCTATCTGAATATATGATTTAGTAAAGCTACCAGACTCGGCCAGGTATCTGAAAACAAAAACACAAAACTGCCAACCTGATAAATAAGAAATACCTGGACCGAGATAAGTAACTATGATCTATTAAGTTACATGCAGCAACACCAAACACATTACACACACTAGCAACACTACAATGTGAGCTTTTACGGAACATTTCCTGAGAAACACAATACTAAGAGGTGTCCTGTTCAACGGCGTAACAGACAAACCTGAGAAGCCTGAATCTCGCTCCAGATCAGGCCTAGATGCTCTTGGGTGTTTCATTCTGGTGAACGCCGGTGTCCTGTGTCCTTCAGGTCTACTGAAACTGCTCATGGTTGTCTGGGGAGAGAGGGAATTTGAAGTGACCGGATTGAAACAGGTAATACAAATATAGACACGGCTCAGCGAGAGGTTTAATACCAAATGACACAGATGACATCAATCTGTTCTCTGTCATTATTTATTATGTACTATTTATTATTTTCCAAAGAGGGCCATCTTCCACAGCCATTTTAACATTTCCCATCAGTGAATTCCCATTTATCCACAGCTCATAGAAGTCACCTCCGGACTTCTTTGTTGTCATGGTGGGTCCATAGGTCACTGTTATGTAACAGAGCAATCATCACCACCTCAACTTGACTGAATAGGTACTTAAATCCCGTCTATTTGCACAATTGAGAAGACAGTAAACGTCATCTTGTGTACTGCACAGGTTACGTGGTGAGTAAATAACGGGATATTTGCGAAGAGATTTTTTTTGTAAACATAACGTCAGACGATTATGACACACGCAGTGTCGGAGCTTTTAAGAAATTAAGCTTTAAGATATATAACTACAAATTTAGTTAAAAATGTCTGTTGTTTTTGGAGAGACGGGAGAAAACAACTCTGACCCAGTTGAAATCAAAATAGAATATTCAAAGTCCATTTATCTCGTTATTACCACATATTACTACATACAGTTAACTGTAAGAGTGTTCCGTAATGTTTTCTTGTTACTGAAGTAAAAATTAACCAAAAAATTGGTGGTCATTTCTTCAAGAATCGACGCTAGCTAGCTAGCTGTTTTCCTGTTTACTGCGCCGTTAGCTGACTTAGCTCTGTAGCTTAGCCACACCTTGGTAAACAGACAGACTCGATAATTAATAAGGAAAAAAATATTTGTGAAGACCTTACCGAAACGTCGTCCGTTTAAAATGAAATGTACGTCTGCGGTACCATCAAAGCTATTTAGTTTTAGATTAGTGGTCATACACATGTAACAGCTTGCTAACTGCGTTACGATTTATGACTGGGTAGAAAATTGCTCACTTTGCCCTCTTGAATGTCTTACAGGCAATTTTGAGTCATCTCTGTGAAAGAATCCTGACGTAGAACGTGTCAGGCTACAGAAACGGATAAAATGAAAAACATTTTCATTAATCACTTGACCAGTTTATAATGTCGCGTACGCATACTGGCGCAATTTTAACTCAGAAAAAAATAACGTACAAAGGTTTTGTAAAAAGAAATGTAACGACGTTTGTTTCAGTTTTTGGCCTCGGGGGCGGAGCTATTACGCCTTGTAGACTATTCTGAGGGTAAAACTTCACAGGCACACGTTAGCTACAAGTTCAGCAAATATGTTTTATTTACTTATTTGCAGTAGTAATGTAACAGTAATTACCCGGTACTTTGGATTGTATTAAACATAAAAAGGCTTTGATATGACATTAAAAAGTCACTCATCAAGACAAGTAATGCGTAGCGAGATTATTATCGTTATTATTTTAGCTTTATAGCTATTATTATTGATTATTTGCGTGCTACTGCCATTTGTAAACAATGACAATAGTGGTGATAATGGTGATAACGGTAATTGGTAGTGGTCATTTGTGTTAGTAATGTCATCTCATAATATGATCATTCATCGTTATCTTTGCTGATATCGAGTTGGGTGCTTGAGAACTATATGTCTGTTGCCTTATTTATTTCTATATAAGGAGTAATTACAACTGCATAATACTTTGCAAACCGAGAGAGAAAGAGAGAGATTTCAAAAGACAGCTAGGACAGACATTTGACAATTTCATATATCTTTTTATTAACTGTTCACAGTTATTTAATTATACACACAACTTCTTCTTTTCTGATAAATATCATACTTTGTTCGGACTGAACTGAAAGTACAAGACTTCACAATTATCTCCTGTCACGTGGTGCAGCGGACGAGAACGTGTATTAATCAGTATATGTGATTACTGACAGATGGAAGATTCCAATAAGTTAATTAATCAGACTGCTCCAACTTATTTGTACTTGTATATTTGTACTTGCAGACAACACTTTTGAATTAAAAGCGGTTGTTGTGAATACTGTTTCTGAGAACACTAGAGGGAGACATTCCATCATGTCATAAACACTGGCACTGCTGCACTCGAAGTCTGGCATGTTGCCACGACATGACAAGTCATCCGTAATATTTGAAAAAGAATGACAAACCTGCTAAAGGTCGTTGGTCCAACAAATAGCTGTCAATAAATATACATTTAAACATGAATAACCAACTTTAAATACCATGAAAATGACAATAACTGATAATAACTAGTATAAAAGAAAACACATCAGTATTACTTTCAGTCCATTTGGTCCGCAATTGCACTGGTTCCCAAGGATGTCCACTGCGTTTGGTGTGTAACTGAATTGTTTCCACCAATCAAAAGGCACTTCCTGTTGAACCTTGTCATGAAAAATGCTCTCTCCATCAGCAGGAGGGTGAGTCAGTAGAACAACCCAGAAGTTTGTGTCCCTCTCACAGTTTGAATGATGAGCTGTGGAGACTCTTAATACTTTCACTGGGCAGGAAATAAATAGTGAGCCACGTCGCGACAGGAAGTTGAGTCGCCACTGCTATTACCTGCGAGGGATCTGGCACCTGAGGAACACAAAGAAGAATAAAAATAATTTAGCATGTGATAGTTTCATGGGATGAGACTTCCTTTCCTTTAGTACGCCATCGTCACCTGTCACAGTCTTTCAGTTTTTGTTTTTCCTTTCTTTTCCTTCCTCGTCCTCTTCGTTTTTTCCTGCAGGAAGAACAAAATGCATCAGCCTCCGTTCTTCGATTCCCTGAGAGGGGGATTACTATGGTTGTTCTTTTTAACAATGACATACATAGTAACGATTTTTGATTACTTACTGTTGCACAATCACAACAGGTTTCCGGATTCTGTGGTGAAAATCATACGAAATTGTCATTCACCGTTACACTGACATTCATAGGCATATACAGTATTATAACATCTATAGCTTGCAACGCATGAAAGGTTTTCTTACCTACATTCACATGTCTGATGCTCCACAAACGTCATCTCAACATATTCTTGACCCTGCTCTGCTGGCCTGATTTTTAAGAGCTGAGGGAGTGAAAAAGGTTCAGATCAGCGATGTAGAACACAAAAGAAGCACAGCAAATAGAAACAACAACAAGAAAACAGTTAGTAAGCCCATGTAGTTACTTACCTGCATGGTGACGTTTGAGGTGCTCGTGGGTTGGCACTCCAGGTTCTCATCCCCGCAGCAACCTGCACATCGGACCAGGGGTACACAGGATGGACTGTAGATATGCTCTACCTCAGTGGGGAACTCCTGCACCACTTCCACCAGCTTCTCAATGGTCCTACAGAAACTCCGACCCCAAACTTCTTGGAACATCAACACTGTGGACGGCAACGAATACATACAGCTGTTTTGTTTACGTACTGTAAGTGTGCCTGAAAATACCAGAAAACTGACGACCTGTACTCCAAACATCGCCAGACTTGACATAAAAGCTACACATTCAGAATATTAGTGAAAACCTCAAAAGCCCATCGATGGCATCCTTATATAATCTCTGTGCAAACCTGTTGTGATCTGTCAGTGTGTATCCTGTTTTCATATTGCACAAAAAAATATTTGTATAATGTACTCTTTCCTGTGGGAGTATATGTGTGAAAGTGCCCCAGGTGCATAGTCTGGGGGTAGGGGTGGTGGGGGGAGGGTTGTAGTAAGAGAAAATAAACGCTGCAAAACATGGCCATGAACAGAGTCTGGCTGGAGCAGCTGTACTGCCCCGCAGGCACCTCTGGGACTGCAAAGACCCATGGGTCACCAAATGGAGTCTGACGTTACAACAGCTGTTTATAAAAGCAGACTGGCTGGCAGGAGAAGGCAGTGGAAGGATCTATGACTGGGAGACGGGGGCCACAAACTGAAATGTTGATAGACTGTGTGATGGTGGATTGTTTTTGGCCTTGTTTCAGCTGCAAACTCTGTCAATCGTCTTCTGTTGTGGTTTTCTTTTCATTGATTTACAGGAATAATGATAGAAGGATGTGATGTCCTGAGCTCAACCGTTAGCATGAACCCTTCCTGGAAATCCCTGACCTCGTGTAATCCCTCTACACACGTCCAGCTGTTGTATTGAACCGACTGTCTCACATGCACAATGACACACAGTATGAATTTTTAACCCAGTGAAACCCGCTATTTCAATGTAACTCAGTTTATATACATTTTAAAGAGTAGATCCGCCATAACAATCAGGCAGAGGCACATACAGTAAATCTTCTTACCCTCAGTTGTGTTGGTTATGGTCAACAGGGGCAGGCTCTGCAAGACAGACAGAAAAAAACAGGATCTGTGAATATTTCTTTGGTTTTGTCATGCAAAATATTTTCTAAATGGGACTTGGACAGAGAGTTAGAATATAAGCAGGAGTTCGGGCCATGTTTGGGAATGAAATAATAAAAATCCCCCCCAGGCAGCGGATATGAAGCCATTCACAGTGATGTCACAGGGTTTTGCAACCTTGTATTTTCTATTTTCTCATGCACAGTTCAACTGCGGTTATTAGATCAAAGTAGTAAAAAGTACAATGTTTTCTTCATAAAAATACAGTCGTAACAGTCGACAATAGCACACAAAAGAAATGCCAGAAATTTGAACGTTTGACAACCAGGTTGCCTTGTCACCTAGTGGTTATATTTGGTACTACAACAAGATCAGGAAGGCTAACCCCCTCTTACTACCTTCCACCTTGGCAAGAGACGGTTGCCAAGGTGGAAAAAGGGGGTTACTGGGAGTGTTCCCACCATAGTAACCCCCTCGTACGGTCCCTGTTCCTTCCTGCTTGCTGAAGTCTTTGACAGGCCCCAGATCCAGCCTCTCATATACATCACACTGATCTCTGCGCCCAGCTGTTTAGGTTAAAAATCTGTTTCCCGTGCTTTAGATTCAGCTGACTTATTTATTTTCCCATTGATGTTTCCTCCTCTGTCTTATTTTTTCCCATCATCCCATGATAAACAGAGTAGGATTTTTACTGGCCTGGGAAAATACAAAACCTCTGGGTGACTCTGGCTCAGGAAGCCACGTTTGACAAAAAAAAAAAAAAAAAAAAAAAAAACCCCCACGA
>OMNV01001282.1:157278-193862 GCA_900303265.1 Brotula barbata | reverse complement strand
ATGTCAAGTAAATAGAATAAAACTAAATAAATATTACAGCAAGATTTACTTTAGCAAATTCAGTTTGGATTTTGTTACGTGACTTTTTCTCGATTTTCTGTACCAGCTCATGCTTAAGAAAGACGATTTGCTCCTTGAGGGAATTTAAATATAAATACTTGGCAGTGGCTCCAGTGAGAACACAGATATGGCAGCCAACATGTAGGTGGACAGTTAGTCCAACATACAGTACGAGGCTGCAGCGCTCCGCCGTGGCCCCCTCAGCATTAACACATATGGCTTTCCTTAGATCATTACTTCCATTAAGTCATTAAGACTCTGCCTAAGCGAGGCCTGTTAGTTAGTCACATTAAAGAGTTAACACTTTCCGTCTCCAACCCGGTTCGCTGACACATCTGCTGCGGCAACTGACACATCGCTCCATCCCCATAATTAGGAAAATTGCTCTTAACAGGTCCACCGTTTAGTAATGGTCTCATTTCTTCCATCTCACTCTGACGAGAGCAAACTGCAAGAAGATGTCCCCATTAGCGCTAAACCCCTCCTGCATCTATTCAGCATGGTCTGATCCATGCCCCCCAAGAGCCTCGCTTTTAATGGTCTTAATGAGCCCATCCATGACTTGTTCCCCTTACAGATCTTTAACATATTTTTGGAGACCTTTGATCGAACAGCTATCATTTTAAACTTTTGGGGAGTTAATGCTACGGCGGGGAGGGGGCAATTTGGGAAGAATGAAGGATGGTGAGAGGATTCGTCTGAGAATAACACGCCAAGCTTTCATCTTTGCCCCCCCGCCCCCCGCCCATTCTTCTATCCCTTCATCTACTCCCCCATCTATACCCGTCCAGCACCAAACTCACCCCCTCGTCTCTGACCAAATTAAATTGAAACCAGATGGAGCAGGGCCTGGACTGTGCGTTGTGTCAGATTGTCATGGCGCATTAACCATGATTTCACATTGAGATGGTCTGCCCGGCCAGAAAAAAAAAAGCAGTGAGGGACAGAGAGAGAGAGAGAGAGAGAGAGAGAGAGAGAGAGAGAGGGTGAGAGAGAGAGCACGAGAGCGAGAGAATGGCCCTGCTGCCAATAGATCAATCCCACTGATGGCACAGCTGGCACAGGCTGGTGATATGAATGCCATATGACACAAAGACAGGCCTGCATCAGGGAAGCTCAGGATGGTGCCATACCTTCACAGACAAGATTTAACACTCTACATAAATCTGAATCCAAATCCAATCATCATCTCAGCAACATCTGCACATCCCCCCTGCTCGTTTATATATTTATTAATTCTACTTGCTCACCTTTGGCTCGGGTTGTCTTCGAGGATTATGTCACATCTGTCAGGATTGATGGTGTTGTTTGTCAGCACCAAATAGGAGGCAAGAAAGCAAGAAAACTAAAATGCACATCCAGAGGACGGGGACACAGAGCACAATATGAGTGTGTCCCATATTTGACAGTGTTATTATTTATAATATTTATAAGAGGACTCTGTAATCTAAATGTAAACAACAGTGTTGACCTACCAAAAAACTCAAACTACAGAATTACAACTTGTTATCATCCACAAATTGAATTACAGGTGTTTTCATGTCCAGACAATGGATAAATCTATATTTATTCATCATTTCTGATGCTACTAACAATTTCTGTGCATCAGCATTTTTTCATAATTAGGAAAATGCCCAAAACGCACTCAGAGTATTATACAAACAGCACTGTGTCAGTTAGAAGCTAACAGAACACTCGGAGCTCACACACTGTAGGCCTTCGGAACACCACACGTGTCTTTACTATCGTTACGGAGGCATTTTACACAGAGCCTTCAAACGATTCTCACTATTATGTGAAACTTCACACCACATAACTTTCCCAACTATTACATGAGTATAACTCAACTATAGTGAAACATTTATCTTCCAGTGGCCGCCCAAGGATCAACGCTTCACTTAACCTTTTAGAGGATGGAATTACAAGTTTGACTTCAACCAGCGATATCATCTCATCGCAGGTGTCATTACCCCAGCTTATAATTGACAGAAGCATTAACATGTCATTAACACATAAGCTTAGACTTATATTCGAACCTTTTAATGAGGCAATCATTCAACATTAATTGATTACTTATCATGGGTAATGACTGAGGTGTCTTTGCCTGTCCCCACAGGTCGGCGTAAGGAAAACTCAGCATAATGTTTTTGGAGGAAGGCTCTCTCAGGGAATTCAAAAGGAGGTCCATGGGGGCGAACATAAGGACACAAGTGGTTATGGCCGTCCATACAGAGGTCTTAAGGTGAGGGAGCTAATGAATGTTCATGTGCACAGTGGGCGAAGATATGTTTCATCAAAATAAGTCTGATAGTGACTCAAAGTTTGCCCTTGTGCTGCTCATAATATCATGAGACATGAATTATAGAAAGGCTTTCACTCCAAAAAATAATGTGAGTAATGTGACTCAACTCTACAAAATTGTTGCTGGCATGATAGTAAGACCAGCTGTTAATTAATCAAAGCTATCCTGACTCCTTTAATTTGTACATAGTGCTTTGGATTTTATTCCCACAGCAGCCATTTTGAATTTATGCCACATTCATCAAGCCAGAAGAACAAGTTGGACAACAGCCCAGCGACCCAGCCACTTACACGTACACACACTCTACTGCCATTTTGGTTGACGTTGTGATAAATGCTAAATATACAGAGTAGGATGTATACATTAATGCATAAATCATACACCAAGTTTGATTTACGCCAATCTTCATCTGATTATTTCATATGCATGTAAACATACCGATGTTCATTATTTTCATGTATGAAATCGGCACTCAGGGATGTAGAGAAATATTTATGCTTTTGAAAAGAAGCTTCATAGATTTTTATAAAAGCTCATACAGAATGACTGTCTTTGACTGTCACTGCACAGCGTGACGTTAAGAGATCAGAGTTGTTTCTGTGTTTAAAAACCAAATTTTTGTGGAAGCCACTAATGATTATAGTTCTTAATGTGCAGACATTGTGACCTTCCTTTACATATTTATTAAATTAGCTTGAATATTTTTACTTTATAGATGTATAAGTGTGTTTTCTATCTTGTGGATTTTCTTCTTTAGGACTCCCGTGGTTGGTATCTCTCATTATTCAGCATACTGGTCTGTCCCTTATGCTGCTGTAATCTGGGGATCAATGAAGTATCTTATCTAATCTTATGAAACATTATGAGTGATTTTTGGGGTTGTGTTTGGTGGTTACTATGTTCAAATCAACAGTCCTGGTGGGTGGGGTTCTATTTATGTATTCATTGTTTCTTTTTTCGTTATTTAATTTTTGAAAACCCATATTATGGAAACATTGGATGGGTATTTTACATGTCCTAAAAATGTCTCAGAGCTCTCAGATTGCTCGCTGTGTGTTAGGTGAATCTGTAGTCATCTTCTAGTCCATTGTTGCAGCTATAATATGAATTTTCACACACACCACCCCATGGCAATCAAGACCTTTCTGAACCCTGAACGGCATTTGTACGTGCATCCATCTCCTCTCCGTGTGTTTTCAAATAAACCCTCAAACCACAGAAACAAACCGGTGTCACACTAATCACGCCAAGCTGGACTCTCTCCTTGTTTACATCAAGTCTTGAGTTAAAGAGTACAATTAATCTCCCAGAATGCCTCCTCTCACCTCAGCCACAGGTGCTGATTGATTAAAGCTGCCTCTGGCGGGGCATCGGTTTGAGTTTCACCACCAAGAGAAGTTCTGTGAACTGCTTTGGCCCTTTCAGTGCTGGACCTGTGGCTCGTGGCCCTCACTCACTGCCCCCCTCTTCCCTGAGCTCTCTGATGTGAAAACCAGGTAGCCCCATATCCACCCCAGCACACTCTCTGGCCTCCTGTCTTTCCTCCTTCCCTCCCATTCTGGGTCCTAACGGAGTTGGTGATGGATTGTATTTTGCTCCTGAGAAACACATTGTTTTCTTTAGCACAGCAGGGTATTCTATTTGCAAAGGCCTGCTCGGTGAAGTATTGTGGATATCTATCACTGGAGAGGTGCCTCTGGTAAGCATGTTCCTTCCTAGAAGAGGAGGAGCGGTTGTGAGCGATGGATGGCTGAAGCTGTCTGGTCCCAGCAGTGGTCCATATTGAGACAAGGCACACGCAAATATTAAATACTACTAGGATGACACTAGAGTTTCTAGAAAGTTGTCTTTGCTTAAAAGAGTGTTTGTTGTACTTGCTACAAGATTGATGGAAATTAGCGCCTCAGAGAAATTCAGGCTCAGTTCAGAAATGATGATAAAATAACCAAAAACAGTCCAAGAAAAGTGATGGAAAAAGCTGTTTGAAGTGCAGGACGGTTATAATCGGTGCTGAAAAGGGGAAATTTATCTAAAGCAGTTGGACCTCAGACACAGAAACCGCATATCCACACTAACTGAAGATATTTCCTTTAATTTATGAAATTATGAAAGGAATAACGGTCATAGAAGTTACAGTTTTATGGCCGGTGGTGCATTTCACACGCTTGTCTGCAGAACGCGGCTTCAAGTTGGAGTCGATCATCGTCAGTTAATCAAGTCACGGCGGTGAGAAACGCTTTGGATGTCAGTCAGTCACATTCACTGTAATGCAAGCCCCTTTGTGTTTCTCTCAAGTTACAATATTACAATTACCTAAATGGATGCTTTCCAAAGACGGATTACCTCCTTTTAGCACCTTCATGTGTAAGTCAAACAGCGGCGGCGTTTTAGAGATCCTGGCAGATGACAACCTTGAACCCATAAGCACTCAGCAGGCAGTCCAATGAAACAGTTTGAAAAGGCCTTGCCTCATGGCACTTCCACCGCTCCGTTCACCTCAGGAGAGGCTGAATACATATACAGAGATCCTGATATGTTTTACATGCTGTCCTCTGAGGGGAGCCGGGGGGGTATTTGTAACGCAGCTATTTCAACAGTGTGATGATGTACACACCCCAGCTATGTTGAAATAAATTGGAGATGATGTGGAACGCAAACAGGACCAGCAAACTCTGAGAATGGAGGTTAGGGTTTTGAAACAAAAAATGACAAAATATACACCCGGACTCGAAGATCTGCATTATTTTGATAGAAACAAGTGAAGCAACCGTGTTGTTGGTATTTACCTTGGCTAAATTATTGTTGCTATTCAATCAAACTCTTACTGACACACACACTCACAGAGAGGAGGGCCGCTGACCAGACGAGGGAGCTGAACTTGTGACCCCTCCCTCGGGTGTGAGGCCCCGGGGGTTTGGGTATCACAGAGCTGATCCACTCCAGCCTGCCTGGCTTGGCTGGAGCTCAGCCTGCCCACCCACTCCTGCAGCTGGCACATAACACACAGCACTCAGTGTGCAGCCAGAGAGCGCAGCAAAACCTCAGTGCAAGAAAGCCTTATGGAGATATATATGAATATATACGTATATGAGAGACGTGGATTTATCTGTCTGAATAATCACATTAAATGTTATTTTAAACGTGAAGCTGGAACAAACAAAAACACCTTGGAATATCAAAAGAAGCGTAAATTAACATCATGATTTATTAGGATTAGGATTATTTTATGATGATGAGGTTTATTGTTGTTGTTGTTATTGTTATTATTATTATTGATACTAATAACGACAAAAATAATAATTAACTGAACATTTTTCACGTGGCATTTTGTTTTTACAGCAAGATTAATTTCTCTGTTCACAGCAACTTTTTTCATCTGTTGAAATTATTTATCAGATGAGTCCGTACATATTTTGCGTAATTATTTTGTGTATGTAGTATTGCCTTAGTACGTCAATAAAAGGATTTTAAAGAAATATTCTGTTCCTCCAAGTTTTAGGTAGTTTTAAGGTATTTGGAATACTCAAGTTATTTAAAGCACCCAATGAATTGAGAGAGATGGTTCACAGAAATTAAAGGCTGTGTGTTTCAAATGTCCCAGTTACCAAAAAACACTAAACAATTAAATCAGCAATAAAATTCATTTGAGGTTTGGCTGGACAAAGAAAAAACAGAAAGAGGATTAAAGTGGACTATTTTCAAAACTAAACAGAAGGTAATTTTAATAAATTTGTTCTGAATTTATTTGGGCTTGAAAAAAAACCTTCTGAACGCTTCTGAAAATATTATTCATCTATAATTATTGTGTTCTTCTTCTTCTTTTATCTAATGTTAGGTCGTTTTAAAAAATCTCACAAAGATTCTAAGAAAGAAATTAATAAGTGAGATAGATGTATTAGTATCTGATGCTTCAAATAGATAATGATTAAAATAACATTACTAACACAGCTCCAATGCTGTTCTGTATATTAATAATTGGGGATGAATGTAGTGTTTCTTCTTGTTTTAGTTGTGACCTGATATGTCACCTTATTATCACATTCATGCAGGAAACACGGTTCATCATCGCATGATATTTTTGTTGTGAACAGAGAATGACGTGAGACATGACATTAAACAAATTGCACACATGAATATAAACTCACATCTTTAAAATAAAAATAGCGGCTTAATCAAACAAAAATAAGGTAAACTTATTTCTGCCCGTGTTGGGTTTGCTGATTAGAATTATTCAACTGGGATTGTGTACATGTGACAAGTAGTCACTAAAAAATGTGCCAAACTTAAACACACTCCAGGCAGTTCACACTCTGAATATCAAGCAAGCCTCATATGCCACATATTCCATGATCCTGAGAGAGGCTGTGTGGACCACAACCAACATCAGGAGAGGAAGAGGAGGAGGAAGGGGGTTTATAACACATGGTTATCAGGATGTCAGCACCCCCTGCTGGCTTTGTTTGCTTGGCTAGGACATCTGCCCTCTGGTCGACCCCCTCACCTACTCCCTCACCCCCTCCTCCTGACGTGTGGCCGTCCAAAGCTCGCCAGCAGGCCACGTTGATGCAGCGACAAGAGTAGAAATGCAGAAGATGAAGACAAAGAAAAATAATCTTTTACACACATTTTCCTTGAGTTGAAAGTGACACACAAGGCTCGTTATGTCCAACAAAGTCTGCATTGCACATTTAAAGTGCCAATCTGTGAGAGTTGATGGTTGATTTAGTGGTGATCAGAACTAGGGTTTTCCTACTATGTTTGTTTACTGATATAAACAGAAACCATTGATTTAATTGCAAACTAGAGTCAGTCTGCATATTTAAAGATTAAGCCGCCCTTTTATGTAATCATTTAAAATTGACCATTGCTCCTTTTCGCTTATCTAATCCACCAACTCATAAAAACACGCCTACCAAAATTTATGTTTTGGACACTTCTCTGATTGTAACTTCATTTGAAAGACTGCACGCTCCCTTATGTGATGGGTCAACTATGTGTTTGCGACCCTCAATGAACCTCTTCATGCAAAAATGCGTACAGCTTTTCAAATCGAGACACGCAGTCATTATTGTAAGGAAGATTAATTTAGACTGACCGATGAACAATGTAAGCACCGTTGTGCTCGAGGAAGCTAATTTTATCAACACGCCGGGCTTTGGCTACTCATGCATGCGTGAATCATGGGCTGACAGTGTGATGAGATGACTGAGTGTCTTCGCTGTCCCACTTTGGACCTCTTAGTCATTAATTTCAGCCCACATTTCCACAGTTTGATGAGCAGAAGATAACTGATGTGAGTACTGCGGAAGCCTCTCTGTATGCGTGCCCTTCTTTTTCCTCTTTTATGAGTGTTTGTGTATCTGTGCGTACAATTCAATTCAGTGTTAGAAGTGAGTGGAATACCAGTGCAATAATTCCTCTGTAAATGCAGTATAAAATGACATGTTTGCTCTCATATATTAAATTACATGCACAAATGAGGGTGTTTATATGCAATGAGTAACTAGATAGTGTCCCATACCTTGGATAAGGTCATATTCAGGATCATTTGTTTTTTGTTTTTTTTCTTTTTAATGCAGCTTTAGATCCCACTCACATAGATCACTTTCATCACTAACAAATACTCCAAAGCGTAGAAACCATAGCAGCACACGAAGGCTTTAAAAACATCAGCATCATAATTGAATAGTCATATCAAACGATAATGTTAAACTAATACCAATCTTATTACTGATGGATTCTATATAATTAACAAACAATTTAGCAACGGTGCAAAAATCCTTACTAACTGAAATTCATGACCAACCAAAATGACTTATTTCTTATGATAAATCTAACGAGTTAAGAATGATTAGCTTCATATACTGTCAATGAGATATAAAATACAAATTTTAACGTTGATTTTTGGATCATATAGGGAAAATACGTAAACGCCTGTATGCTTATGCCTCTAGACTGAATTTGGGATGTTTTTGCTGTTTAAAAAGCAAATATGAAAAACTCAATCAGAACAGAATCATCTTAAAATGAAATGCGGAAAAAGTTTCTGGTGAACGTGCATTTCACTTGCTGCGATGTTCATAATCTAGCATGCTTCAAGATGTTTACAATTGTTTACAGGGGGGTAAAAAAGAGATAAGTTGGACTAAAAAAATTATTATTTTTTGTTATAATCTGCTTCCTTCTAATCACCAGACAACCACTGGAAGAAACGGTCACCACCAGGATACAATCCTCCAAATATAATCATATTTGAATTACAAATCCATAGATTGTATAGATCGTCGTCGTAGGCCAGAACAGAGAGCGGGTAGGACATCGAAAATCAAATTATACTTGGCACATATTGCAAAATGATTGGGCGAAATGGTATCCAGACACAGAGAGAATTAAATGAGCTCTAAATGAGTGTTCTCCTTTAATTTGCATATAAACACTCACACTTTCTAACTGTCCACTGACTCATTTGCCTCACCGGGAAGATCAACCAACACCCGAATATCAAGGTCTCAAATCAAAGCCAGGAATGTGAAATGGCGACGGGAACAAAGCATTACTGTGACGCTGCAATCTCCCATGTGGACATACAGGAGAAGGGTGACACTACGGGGGGCTCTGGGTCTTGTCGTTAGCCAGGAACAGGCTGCTCTTTCTGGGTTATCAGCCTTCTCCTGTGACCCCCCGGTGGAGCAGCAGGGCTGTTCTGTTGTTTCATTATCACAGAGGTTCACGCAGCACGGAGAGGCGCCATCATTATCCATCAGGCTTAATGAGACTATCTCGCTGCCGTAAAGGTCAGGCAATTACTGCTGGTGCAGTTTTCAGCCTGGAGATGCGAATAGGTTGGAGAGGGATGGAGGCAATATAGTAGCCATCCTGCAGACGCACACACACACACATACGCAGGTTGCTTTCTTTTTTTTGTTCATTCATCTATCAGTCAGTGAAACCATTTTGTTCCCAAATGTCAACTTTACACAAACTAAGAATTTGCATTCTTTTTAGCCTGATTGCTTCTTGAGTTTATTCAACATTTTCTTAACCCCAAATTGGGTCTTTTGTTGCCAGCACAGGGGATCGTGTAACACTGTTCATGAGATTACAACATAAAAATGCTTTAATCACTCGGATGTCCCAGTGGAAGAGCAGTCCGAGCACCATAACGCGTAACCCCAACATCATGTTTGAGTCCACCCAGAGATCTTTCACTCCCAAAGATTCCTGTCAGACTCGAGTTTACTCGCTACAACTAAAAGCAAAACAAGTCATTAAAATAACCTTAAACAGCAGAAAAAACTACACTGAAACATTTTCTGTCAGTATTTCTAAAGATGACCATTATCTGTCAACCAAGGACCTGCTGTCAATCTATTATCACTCAAAAATAATGTTTGTGTCATTTTCCCAAATTTTTGTTATCAGTATAAAAGTGTTGATGCTAATTGTCTGGTGCTGATTTGTGGATGAGTCTCGGAGGAAAATCAGGTTTGGTCAAATAGGGAGACTCGCCAGTCATCTGGATCATGTGCAGTATATGACAAACCTGTAATTGGATCAGGCATTGGACCTTTGACCCATGGTATATGACATCACCTAGAGACAGTATGTATGTGTTGCGTGTGTGTGCTTGCACACATAGGAAAACGCTCACAAGTCTAACCATATCATAGGTTAAGAGAACAAGCAACACACTTCAGATGGATGCTGATCCAGAACATTCAATAGGACTATTTCAGGAGAGTCTGTTCATATTTTGACACACCAAAACCAAATTCATCAAACACACTGGAGGGAAACAAACTTCTCATTAATCTGTGAGTTTATTCTAATATTTCTGATTAAATGACTGTTTCACATCTAATCACATCTCTCGGCTGTCAAGGGTGGTCAATTTAGTTGATGTCCTATCTGAATGATTAGGGACTTTCTGCCAAAACAACACTATTCACTTGTTATTGCAGACACACCGCTAACAAGAATCAAGTCAGGGAAGATTATTACATCCATACTTTTAATTTATGTGGAGAAAATAAACATTTTTTATCGCTGTTTGAGCTGGGTAGATTTGTGTACGCTGTCATGATTGCAGCTCTGCTCCGCTTCACGATGATACCTTCATTCATTTGAGATGTGTTTTGTGAAAATGATCTACTAAATATGCAACACGCAAGACTAACTTTGTTACCAACTCTACATCAGCAATCACAGACTTACAGACTGAAGAATAAGTTGTCCAATGCCATGATAGCAGCAGAAATGATGCTTCCCTATATTGCCCGTATATTACATTAACAAGACAACATAACGTGGCCTATGATAATTTAACGCCAACAGATGTCTCCAACAGTGATGCCTTCATAAAGATGTTTAAGAAACTCAGTACCCCTCCTTCTTATGGCCTCTTCCTCACGAGTACTATAGTATCTTCCCTCCATGCCACAGGCAATGCTGAGAAAAGGTTTATGCTCCTCTCACAGAGAGTTTAAGCTACTGGTTACACTGTTTTAACTGCTGGATTAATGGGGTGGCAAGAGGGGCCATAAATTGATAATATAACCGCTGAACATACTTGCCAGGACAATTAAGATAATACAACTGGAAATAGAGGCCCCATGAATTGCCATGGTAAAGAGCAACGGCCTCCTTACAGTGACGTGCGCCCTTGAGGCCTTTGGCTGGAAATTGTCGCCTGCATTTTCCCAGATATGAACACAGATAAACTCGTAAAATCGCACATAACTCGTGGATATTTTGAGAAAATGAAAGATGATGTTGGTTTCCTGTTGTTTAAGTGATTCATTGCCAAGATTATACACTCATATTTCAGGCTGCATGTCACACTTTGTTTTCACACAGCCTATTGTGATATCAGAGATAATGTCATCACAGGTATTATGGGAAAAAATGTGTCCTATCAAAACATCATCTACAGACATATCCATAGTTTATTACACTGGGGCTCGGCATTTCAAATACAATTCCAGTGAGTACAGTGTCCAAAGGTCAATAGTCTTGTCCGTCATTACCTATGTGATCTTAAGATGAGTACACACACACTGCTCTCTCTAAGTAAAACCATGCTTTCATCATTCAATGCTTCCATGTAAAATCTCTAAAAAGACGGATGTGCAGCAGAGGCACCGCTCATGAAAACTTGGGGCCGATTGCAGCGCATCTTCACTCACATCATCTCTTTAAAGATGGTTGTGTTTCTGCACGCGACCGTTGCTGACGCCTGCCATCCCACGGCATAACGAGCACGCGACGACAACCGCTAACGAAAACAAAGGCATAATAAGAGAGTGAAAAATGCTGCAGAGGGGTTGTAATGAAGATGAAAAGACTTCCTCTGATGCCTAATGAAGATGCATGCCAGCATTTCTCTGACACAATACTAATTACAAGCTGGGTTTCCATTAATAGCTCGTGAAATATTAAGTTGCATTAGCTAATAAAAGCGGTCTGCAAAAGCTAACTCTGGCTCAGCGTTGCCCTCTGAGGCAGGTAAAGAAGAAGGCCTTTGTTTTATTGCTGAGAGCAGAGCTGCGGAAATGTGGCTCCGCATTATTACAACTCAAAGCTTATCAATACAAAGGCAGCGCCGCTCTTTTCACGTCTAATTTCGAAAACTCAGTCAAAAATCTGTATATTGTGATACTAATGAATTAATACATTGGTCCTGGTTAAGCGTTTGTATTGCTACGATGAGAAGCGAAACACCTTAAAACCTTGCACATTCTGTTCTAATTGTCCTATGGCTTAGAAGTCTTATTTAAACTCTTCCTTACCAACTCGAGCTAAGAAAGCAGGGCAGTGCTTCCAACTTTCTCATCTGTATCTTTATTAATTCAGGTTATTTAACCAGTGATAATACAGATGCCCCCTCCTCCTCCTCTCCTCTCCTCTGGACCGGAAGCCAAGAATTATTACAGGCAGAATTAGCGTATTAATCATTAATGGTTGGCTAGTAATGATCCTGGGACTTGGCGTTATTGGTAAATTATAATGAATGATCACGCCGTAAAGCGTGGCCCCGCTCAGACTTCTTTAGCTCCAAGGCCCCTCCAAATGAGAGCGGAAAGACCCATAGTCAGCGAGTACTGGCAGGCCTGCCAAGCACCCAATTGATTTTCTTATTTTGGCCCCAGCAGTCCGACTCTGAAGAATGGGTTTTAATTCTGGCAGTGCATGATTAAGTCTGCTTGTGCTTAACGCCGACCTATTCGACTGGAAAAGTGGATGGAATCGGGAAAGGAGGAAGAAATGGAAAAGAAGGATTGTGATAGAATGAGGAATAGAATGCATGTGTATGTGTGTGTGTGTGTGTGTGTGTGTGTGTGTGTGTGTGTGTGTGGTGTTGGTATACATTTAGGTGTTTACTAGGTTGTTGAAGCGAGGCCTTGCGTTTGAATCTTTAGCCTTTTAGTGTTTTGTGACATGGTATGTGTGTGTGTGTGTGTGTGTGAGCTGCAGTGGTTCAGCGGACCTGAATGGCACCTGTCAGGATCTTGATTAACGAGGCCCTCTGCCCTTCAATTCCCCAGCCTGTCAGTCAGAGAGGACACATTAATCTTCATCGCCCGCTTGTCAGGTCAGGGTCTGTCTAAGACACCCACTAGTGCGTACGTGTGTATGTGCTGGGTGTAAAGTGTGTATTTGTATATATATATAAGTGTGTGTGCATTTAATGTGTCTATGTGTGTTTGGATGTGAGTTGTCTGTGTTTCCTGGTGTGTAAGTGTTGTACGTGTCCTTGCTTGTGTGTGTTATTAAATGCATGTGTGTGTTTGATGGCCTGTGAGAGATGGTGTTGGTGGGAGAGGAGAAGCTGTAGATGAAAATGTATTCAATAAGAAGAAGGTTCACCCAAAAATGTTTTAGAAATAAACTACTACTGTAATTAAAATAATAACACATAATTGAATTTGAATGTATGTGATAGTTCCACCATAAAAATGATCCCTGACCCCTGTCAAGGTCAAAGAATGCATTACAGAACGTGAATGAAAACGTGATGCTGTAAAGTTACTAGAGCTATCAGATACATGTAGTGCCATAGGAAATATAATGTTTCAGTAAAAAGTGGGATATTTTGTAAGGTAAAATGGAAACTAATAAAAACGTGTGACTCAAGTTTGGATTTTAATCCTCCCCCCGATCCCTAACACAGGCAGACATCATTCCCTTGTGTGAGAGGAGAGAAGAAAGGTTAGGATGATGACTCTGTGTCTGTGTGCATGTGTGTCTGTGTGCGTGTGTGTGACAGATGGAAAGTAGGGTTTGCCACTGCTGCCAGCCACCACTCGCAGTCATCAAACCCCACCCCACCCCCAAACCCTCAATACGATCCATCCAGCCAATCAGGGCAGCCCAGCGGCACGAGCATTAGCCAATCAAAGAGCTGGCAGTTCAATTAGAGCATAATAAAGGGACATTCATCATTCAATTAGGCATCTGTCACCACGCCACAAAAGGAGAAAAAAACTTGGAGATGCAAAAAGAGAAAGAAAGTGGCAGAGAAAAAGACAGGAGGAGAGAGAGAAAAAGGGAGAGAAAGGGAGAAGCTGAGCCAGGACGATAAGAGGAAGCAGAAAAGGAGAGAAGAGAGAAAGCTTGAGAGAAATAAATACTAAGACGCAGAGAGTGAGCGTGGAAGTGAAAAATGGGGGGAGGAGAGGAACAAACGAGGCAGGGATTCCAAATGTTCCTGTACTCTTAATTACAGTGCCATCACAGTGACATTGTTATGACTGCAGTCAGGCCGGCTGTAATGAGGAGCAGAGAACGACAGCAGGGAGATGACGTTAGTTCACGACCGTTACAGAGACGCAGAGTTTTTATAAACACTTCTGTAATCAAGCATTTGACAAAAGTTCTTCTTTAATCAACCACCCAAGACTCGTTCTATTCCCATCCATTTCAGTAATTAAACGGGGAAACTATTTATAGGTGACTGTATGTAATGTATAGAATGTTGGTAAAGTGTCAGTGTCAGATTAATAATGATATTTATAGTATACTGTATATATATATATATATACTGTATATATAGTTTAGTTGACTGATTTGTCAGGACTTCTAATCAATAGGATCAGACGTTATGATGCACATTCCATTCCTAATCACAAGCATTGGTGTAGTTCTTAATAAACACACACGAGGACACAGATTCAAAGCTACTCGTAAAAGGCGTACATACAGAAAACAACGTGTTTGGCCAGTAAGACATCAAAATCTCAATCACTTGGACATGACTTGTCCTTCATGGGTTACCATAGAAACTGCTCATCTTTAATCTGTCACATATGATAGCACAGCTTAAAATGTACAACTTTGCTGAGTCTGGCTTCCTTTGCCCTGATCGCCGGCTTGCTATTGTTCGAGAGGCACTTTTTAATATTTAATGATACGTTTACCTAAAATTATGTTGTCTTCAAAAGATACTTAAATAAAATTCCCCATCACTTCCAGCATGCTCATCACATTGTCTCTTGCTCTCTTGTCTTCCCTCTCTCCTCCTTCCTGTCTCCTTCTCTCATGCCAGCTGTCTCAAAACCCCTGTGGTCCTCCCTCACCCCGCACACATTCCTCCTCCCCTCCATCTCTCTCACCCCAGTCCCCAACCAAGCAGGAAAATGATCCCTAGTAAATAATATATCAAGATAAATGGTAATTGCTCCATTTTTTATGTGTTCCGCGTTGCTTAATGACCACCATAAATTAGCAATGAAAGCGGCTGACAGCGTTTGTCAGAACACGCGTGATGCAAATACGCCTTGGCATCCCGATGGTTAAAATTTGGCAGACAGAAACGTGTTCCTGTTCCTGTTCTCTGCGTCAAACTATCTACCAGCCCGAGACATTTCATTCAGTCAGTGCAGAGTTCACTTGGTGAAAGATCAGCATCTTGAAACCTATTGATATTTCCTTCTGACCACTATGATTAAATCTGTTTAATACAGCAGCCATATGACGTCTTTCATTCCAAAACTTCCTCTCCAATGTTTAGAACTACAATCAGCCGGGTTGAAACTGTGGCTGACAAATGGTCAGTAAACAACATTTTAATGAAATATTTATCAATAAATAATGCTCATGAGTTTTATGAATGACTGTAATACCCCATCACTGTACAAGTCAAATTCAAAACAAAAAATAGGAAGAACCCTGCACAGTAACTGTACACTGTGAGCGATCACCGGTGTATAAGCCTCACATCAACGTCCCTGTCAGACATCAAACAGGGGCCTTGGCCACAGATCGCACACACCGGCATCCCCTGAGATTGCCTGATTGAAATCTGGCAACAGGGCCTAACAGCTGCTTCAAACAAAAGACATCTGCATATTTCAGATTTGTTTTTCATAAATTAACACTGCAACCTGCCAAAAATCTGGGAGAGGGAGTCTATGGACTTCTGTATAATTAGATAAAGTTTACATGCTTTGAAAATTGGGAATTAGCATGAGGTAAAGGGGCGCTCAGCGGGGAGAGCGCCGACTCCGCTCACAGGCATTTTTCTGTCTTCCTGGACTAAATTTGTTGTGATGCGGAGGGGCAGCTGTTCAAGCTGAGGGAAAACATACAAACAAAACTCCTCCGGTGCATCGGAGCCACAGCAGTAGTTGAGTTTTGTTGTTCTCTTCGGAGACGTTACGGAGTGACTTTCCATCCTGTCAGTGATGTGTTCACATTTGGCACTGCTACTACGTGTAAGACATTGTCACTTTTCAGGCAGAGACTTTGACTTACTGACATAAGATGAGACTACTGTGTGTGTGTGTGTGTGTGTGTGAGAGTATGTGTGCAGGCCATTGTGTGTGTGCACTTGTAAGAGAGAGATAAAGCGATAAAACGATGAGGTATTTGTGTCTGCTTGTCTTCTAACATGCATTTTCTGTAGAACAGCAAGCATTACCTTTGTGACCCTGAAGTGTGTGTGTATCTGTGTGTATGTGCATGTGTGTAGCTCTGATAGAACCCTGTGTGCCGGGGTCAGATACGAGGTGTTTCGCTTGTAAAAACTCCTTCAATTATTCAGTGAAGTCAAGTCTCCCTTTTATCTCTCGCTTGTGACTCCTGGGTTGTTTGAGAGCGAGAGGGGAGACAAGGTAGAAGGGAAGGAGAGCGGGAGAGAAGGGAGAGAAAGGCGGGAGAGAGGGATATATGGGAGGGAGCGGATGCCTCCTCAAAAGCATTGCTGCCTAATTACTAGCTCATTTAGATCAGCAACCACAGTTATAAATAACTCAACAGCTGGCGCGATGGAAACACACACCAAACACGGAAATGCAACACAATATCACAGTCCAGTGTAATAAGTGCTGGAATGATAACGGAGTCTGTGGTGCAAAGAGAAGCTCTGATGTTCCTCAACACCGCTGTACTGTTTACAGGCCAGACAAAAGGGAAAGGAAAGAAATACGACATAACCATATCTATGTCTATTTGGAATGAAACTAGTCAACATCTTTAAAAGACTGGTTTAGGTTTATCTGATAATAATAGTGATAATGACAATAATAATAATCTGAAATCTGATTTCATGTCATGATCAGATCTTAGTCAGAACTTGCCAGCTGTAATGCATTTAATCCATACAGCTGGGACACATTCGTGAGATAAAGACCACCCACAAATTGAGAGATTGTCCATGTAAATAAAGCTATTTTGAATGGGTAGAAAATCATAAACGTTATTACAGCAACCAGCTGAGGAGAGAGTATTTCTCTTACTCTCATATGAACTCATTTCTTAAGACGCTGATGAGGAACAGGATCAAAGCAACAATACCCTGCCAATGGATTAGATCAATGTGCTTTTTTTTTTTTTTTGGGAATATTTTCATCTGCAATACCCAGAGGCCTAAAGCAACATTTTAAATGTTTCTATGTTTGCGTCAAAGCTCCCACAAATGCAGGGCTGCCGCACTGTTAAGTGATTACACAGACAACTTGGGAGTGATATAATTACCTCAAACATGGCAACCCTAGCGGTTGAGCTTGTGGTGGTGATAATCTATGGTAATTACCAGTTTTGAGGGCTGAACAATCTGGGAAGAATGTATTTAAGATAAAAGCATGAAAACAACCCCGGCAACGGTTTTGCATGTACAGCGTGTAGCGGAAGACAATGGCAGTAAACGGTTATGAAGTGCTAACGCGATAAATGCTGTTCAAATGTATTTTTGATCATACACGCTTAAAGTGAAACAGCTCTCACGAGAAAAGCATTCAACACTATACTTTTATGCTGGAATAAAATTAGTGTCTAAATGGCTTTAACTTGTTATTCATACAGAACAAGAGGGGAGCTAATTTATTTTAACTGCTCTGCGGCAAACTTTGCGGTAACTTTGTCACATCTTTGTCCCATCTACACAAATCTTCACAGGGGTAATCCAACTCTCAAAGTGACCTCTGTGTGAACAGCAGGGGAACATCGGTTTTCAAAGGGTATTCATCTGATGGGAGCTTTTTGACAACAAACCTGTGATACGGTGGATCTGCTCTGGTTGTTGTCTGCTGACAGACATTTTGGCAGCAGATGACGGCTCCTCAGGTCGAGACGAGGAGACCAAAAGACTGTGGCTCTCTGTTACTGAACAATGGGCAGGTTTCTGTTTCAGCAAAGTGAAAGAGCAGAGTTAGAAAGGTGATCTTCTTGTCCCAGAGAGCATTCACAGAAATAAAAAAATCTCACGGGTGAAGTCACTTTTCCACTCTAATATTCTATATTTTCCTATTTATTGCAGCTGCAACATCTGTAATTGCGATGCTACAAATGCTCACTTGGATAAATGCCCAAACAGAAACCCTGTTCATTCATCTTCAGGCAAGCAGAGCAGGTGGAGCGAGATCAAGTTATCAAGTGGGCCGTATTTCCAAATACCCAGTTTAGTGTTTTTTATCTTTGTGCTGCTTATTTTTCAGCCTGGATGTTATTTGGGGGATTTTCTTGTTTTTATTTATTTCATATCTAACAGCGTCTTGAGTCTATCAAAATCATCTTTGTGTTGTTGTTTGCTGTCACAGCCACACCAGCGTAACTGATTTCTAACACATCCAAACCCAGAGTGACAGAAGGACTCTGGGAATAGGAGATGTTATGAGTGGGCGGTCCCTCCTGTTGTAGGAAACTCCAGTGAGGGGTGTTTGCCATATGCTCTCCCCCAGCTCCGAGGGAAAAGGGATCGGAGGATAAAAGTGAGTGTGCGGCAGCGACGGGCCCTCCATCAATGTGTTCAAAGCCTCCATATGAAAATGACTGTGTACACGACTTCTACTGAGGCCAAATTTAGATCAAAGACAACCTCGGGCAGGAGGGGAGGCGGGGGGGGCCCTGGGTAGACTGGGAGTTGTGTATGAAATGGAAGTTTGTGCAACGTGATGAGCAAATGTGCCCTGCCTGCATGGGAATGTTAATAATAAGTGGGGCAAATTTGTCCATTTATTTGTCCTGTTTGCACTGAGGATGTCGAGAGCAAATTGTAGCTGTTAAATTGTGCCGTGACTTCCAGCTGGATGAAATGAAGTGGTGTGTTTTCCAAGTCAACACTGCCAAATTACTTTACTGTTTAGAAAACGTCTCTGTACAAGTTTATTGTGAACACTGGACATTTAACGTGAAATGAGAACAGTTTCTAAACATGTTGAGAGCATTTATTTTCCCAAATATGATTTTCCTCCAGCGCCCAAAATAGGAGGAGCTGTACACAGTCAGTGCTTTCCCTCTCTTGAATAAATTATCACGCTTAATTTTAAAGCTACTATAAAACTACATAATCTCATCTTCATTCTTCTTTTAATTTTCCATTTCGCACTTAACACTGATGCTGCCTTCACTTGTCAGCCGTTATTGTGCCATCTATGATGTCATCATTGACTGCATTTCCTATTGAAGTTTTGTTAAAAAGAGTCATTACTGCTTTCTTCCACACTAATTGAAGTTACTGCAGCTGTTGTTAATGTAAATTGTACTAATTACTGAAAATTTTCTGAGAAAATGAAACATATGAAAAGGTTTGAAAAGTACAGAGAGCTCCGAATCTGTAAAATCATAATAATGTCACGCAATACGATAACAGTATAACAACTACAAATGCAAATGTGGCTCGCTCTGCTTTACTCCTTCTTCCTTCTCTTCACCTCTTTTCCTCCCCCCTCCCTCATCATCCTCTCCTCCTTGCTCCCTGCCTCTCCAGAGAGGAGGTCACATGCTGCAGACCTGCTCTGTGCCATCTGGCTGACTTCCTGTCATCCTTACCCCAGGAGAGAGTGGCTCTGCAGGGTATACGGCTGGAGAAATCTCCTCCTCCTCCTCCTTCTTCTTCTCCTCCAGGCAGCTGCACACCTGAGCAGAAAGGCTGCAGCAAAAGAAAACGGGGAGAAAAGGAGTGGAAGGAGAAAAGAGTGGAAGAGAGGAAGACAAAGGACAGGGTGGGAAAGAAAGTGAAGTGAAGGATGGATGAAACAGAAGAAGAGAGGGGAGAAAATTAGAATGCAAGCTGCCAACACAGAAATATACTAAGGAAAAAATATAAACATGTCAAGCATAAAAACAAATCGGACTTCGACACTGAAAAATGCTTGGACGCAGTTTTTGTGTTTTTGTACAGAGCATTGGAAGGTTTTTAAAAGAAGTTTCCCCGTTAGACACATCACATAAAAATCAAAGAGCTACAGAAAAGCAGATCCCTTTTTGTTTCCTCCTTCCTCTCACACATCTTCATCTAACACAACACCATTAGAATTGGATAAAAGCGATCCATGCCAGATTAATCTTAATGTCCCACCCATGGTCCTGCATATTCATATAAATATAACATGACTGCCGCTCACGTCTGAATTTATTGGTTTTCCTCCTACGCAAATTAGGGGCCTCCAATTGATGAATATTTTAGCACATGTGCACTCTGCGGGACATTTATCATCAGCTTTGCTATTATAAACAGAATAAATGAGCAGTCAAAGTAGGCTGCTATACGCCGACACACCTCCCCTCTGCACTCCCACTTTAGCCTTCCTCCACGGCTGATGCTGCCTTCATTCTGCAAAATGGCTCCTTCTTTTGGCATATTATTGCACCTCTCCTTGTTTATATTCCCTACGACAGATTTAGGCTTAAATGGCTACTATTGACAACATGACATAAAGGCCTTAAACATGAACTAAAACACCTAAAGCCGGGCTGCAGTTAAGACAACCTTAGTGAAATCCATGTTAAGTGAAGCCCTAAGGGGCCGAGACAGAGGTTAATTGGATATACTAAAATTATGTTTCATTATTTCATTACAGACAAAGAGGTTAGCCTAATAAAGTTGATGAAGAATTTAAAATAAAGGTATCCCTAGTCTTTAAAGTGGTACTCTCTGGATTTCGCCCCCACATCCTTGTTGCTACGCAGTGCAAGTGTTCCAGCAGCAGAGATCACAAATCAATCAAATAATTAGCATGAACAAAAATTTAAAAATCCCATCACATTTTCAAATCAGAACTTCTCCAGAAAATATGAGCTTTTTATGCCTTTTCTGTAGTATTCTCAATTTTTAAGGTTAAGGGCTCATTAAATCCTTTAATAAGCCTGACCTGTTTGCCTTAAAGTATACTCCAATACCAAGTCATTAACCTTTGTTTAAGGGGTTATAACCCTTTGGGAGGAGTACATTTGATAGTATATTTCTTCTTCTTAAAACTTTCCATTCTTTATAAATGATATCTTAAATTTTGCCAATATTTGCTCTTAATGTAAATGCGTTATTTATCATTCTATCTGTGCTCTCTGTGGAGTAATGATGCTGCATTCATAGCAAGTGGGAAACAGGAAACATCAAGTACAGTTACTGTTTGACTTGATCATAATCCTGAAATCTTACCAGCTTTGGCATAGAAAAAAATGGAACGGAAACCCAGATTTTTATTCAAGATGAATCTGAAGAGCATGACCTCCCTGCTTTGACGCTCTTTTCTATTTTGTCTTTTCTTTTCTCGTCTCAACTATCCGGTGTTGGTTGCGAGTGCAGTTGGATACCCTTTAGCATTTCCTGCCCCCATGTGACCAAAAAGGCTGTTGGGATTCTTTCAGATAGACGCCAAAGCACCTTAGGCTGCATCTAGCCACTGCTGAAGCCCACTGATCTGACACTGTAGAAGCAGGCATTGTTTCAAATGCTTTCATTCACAGTCCCAGCCATTGGCAGACACTGTGAAATGGGTGAAATCCCAGCTTGGCAAAGCTGGCACAGGAACCAAGCATCCTGGATCCCTTCCACTTCAGAGAGCTCCACCACATGCTAACTGTCATACACGAGGCGCTGCTAGCCCAAAGGGGGGTCTGGCAGAGCGGACGGGGAGGTGGGTGGGGGGATAGGTATAAACATCGGGATATACCCTTCACATACAAACATGGAAGACATGGCAGACTCCTTGAAGATGCAGCACCAGAGGCCATCAGAGGTGATTATTATTTATGCACACTGAGTTTAGCTTTGTATTCTCCCACTCATCTTGTTCACCTGGCATCTGCCCAGTATGGAGCAACACTGGGATCCACATCACATAGACATGCACACACACACGCACGCACACACACAGATACTTGCCTATCTATCCTATCCCCTGGCATCTTTGCTCCTCCTTCATAAACACTAGCAGCTGCTTGGGCAATTAGCCATTAGCTCTTTACGTTTTACTATAATACCCAGTCCTCAGAAATCTCTACAATTAGCTCCTTAATTGCTTCTAAACAACCCAGGCGTAACCAATAAATAGAGGGAGGCGGTAGGTTGTTTAGGTGAAGAGACAGACATCTGGGAAAGAATGCAGGCTAGCTGGGAGAATCTGGGATAAACTGCTCCTTTTCTCTCCTCCCTGTGCAGCCTTTGGCAGAGTTTTTCTGCCGTGACATAGCTTGGAAAGGCTTGCAGAGGAGAAGGAAGAGAGAGAGAGAGAGAAAGGGTAAAATACACAAGGCAGCGGAGTGTTGATGTCTCATATTTAAATTGAACGTGACACATCCATGCCCTTCATTCAGTGGTCTAACTATCACTTCTGAGGAATGGTAACATTCAGTCTGACAGAGGGTGTTAGGCTGACTTTTAGACGCTGCCCCACGGGCTTGGATTTCCATGGCAGCGTGATATGACACAGCTCGCTTGACAGAGCAATAGGGATACCCCCAAGATTGGATGAATGTATTAACGGGGGGCATGAAACGTAGCTAACTGTTGATTAAATCGCTGTTACATCCATACTGGCGGTTCCAGTTAACCTCTTTAACAACATGGACAACAGCTAACATGACAATGGCCTGTAGGCTTAAATGTGCTGCACATTGTGTATGCTGTCTGTGTGCACATTTTCCATGCTGTATAAGGCAACAACAAATTATCCACGTTAAGGACAAGTGATTGAAGTGATTTTTGCGATTTGATCTAAAGTATCCAAAAAATTGAATGATCAGCACATGCCCAGATTTCGGTTCTTGTCAAGGTGGGACCGTTTCTGACATAGCAGAGAAATAAAGAATCAAATTGTACAGTTTTATGAATGCTTACCACTGCTGTGGTTTAATTCTTTTCTTTCATGGTGCTAAAATATGAACACAATGTCGTCTGAAGCTGCATTAAATTACTTTTTACAATGAGCAAGTCAAAGAAAAGAGAAGCAGTGGGCAGCACATGCAAACACACACACACACACACACACACAAATACACACACACACTGGCATCTGTGGACCAACTCCAGATCTTCCAATTAGTCCCTTGGTCAAGGGCAGTGGCAGGAGTGATTTGCCTAATGCACATAGTTTTGGGGGTTTTTTTTAAAAAGAATAACAGGTTAACATGTGAGCAAATTAACAAGCTACTTGAACATAAAGACATCCAGCTACATGAGCAACCCATTGTCATTTTGTTTATGCCACCTGACAACTGTGTACTTTTCTCATATTTTGGTGTTTATCTCCACAAACTCCTGAGAAAAAGCATCTGTTGTTATCTTGCTACATGCTCCACGTTCTTCATGAGCCTTTTAAATTTGGTTCCGTGATGTCATACAGGGCGGGTAGTGTTTGGTGATTTATCTAGGGGTGAAGATTGAAATTAATTCTGCAAAACAACGTCATGAGAAACTCAACTGACACAAGTTTACAGTGAAAAAAAGAAAGAAAAAGACACTGTTCAGCCTCGACTCCAGTGTATTTAGAGTTAGCACTGGCTTAATTTCAGTTGCTGTTTTGGTGAAACAAGAACTTGTGTTTTGACTAGAGGTTCTAATCACAAGTCATCTGTTCATAACAATTCCTGGCTTTCACTCAAAGAAAAGAAACTCAAAGTTGATTTTCTTCCCCACTTTTCTATATTGATAAAGTGCTTCCAAATGAAAACAATCAAAGCAGAATCAAGTACAATCAAGAGTTCGTTTAAGCTTGCATGTATTGTGTGGTGTCTGTGTGTGTCTGTGTGCATGTGGCATAGGTCTGTGTGTGGAAAGCACTCCAATAAGATATTTTGTACACAAATCTCTCTCCATCCTGTTTACTATATCACCTTCTGTATTTCTCCCTCTCACTTCCACACACCTGAACATTCATGTACACACGTTCAAATACACACGCAAGCAAGCATACACGCACAAACACACACACACATAATACCAAGGAAGTATACAAGCACCATCTAGTGCTTTATTTTGGAAATTGCTCTGCAGAATGCCAGCAATGTCTTGAAGATCCCATATCACCAATCAGTGGGGACGACAGATGGCAAATAAATTTAGCATCATATTATACCCAAAAGATGAAAATCATGATATCAGAAATGTTATGAAATTGACTCGGTCTGCCTTAGCGCCTTAAAATACACAATAATCTGTTAATTATACCATATCTAAAATTGAATACTGCTCTAGACTACCATTATTTTTTGGATGATTCTCAGTGTAACAAGAATAATTACATTTTCCTGGTTAATGTTTACCCGACGTCTAACGGCACCAACTGTAAGCAAGGCAATTCCTAGCACTTTTACCGTGTAAAGTGCTCAAACTCTGAACACACAGTGTGTGCATGAGACCCAATTAAATAAATAACACCAACATTCTTCATTTACTCAGATATCAATGGAAGTAGAAATGTCTGTGGAAGACTGGGATGATTTTCATCAACACACATCTTCATCTGGAACTATCTACTGGCTAGTGAGTAACTTGTTACCACTCGTTATAATTCAGTCAAACAGTTGAGACATCACTATGGCAAATCTACATTTCCATATGTTAAATAATGCAAATGCAAACCTAAGGAATGATATGACTGAAGTTAAGCTGACACCCACAACAATTCCAAAATCTGATCCATTCTATTTTGACTCAAGGCCAGAACAAAAGAAGATCTGTCTGTAGCAGTTCTGTACTAAACTCTTCAATGTCCATCCAATCACTACATGGGTTCATAGCTAACAAATGAACAGATTTATGAAGAACACATGCATTATGCCTTAGATTGTCTCCAGGGTTGGGGAAAAAATAAACAAGTGGAATGAAACACGAAAAAAATTACCACTCCACTATTTATTTGGAGATGTCAAGCACTTTTGTACAGCACTTTAGGCAACACAAATTGCTTTTATATGTGCTTTATAAATAAACCTGACACAACTAACACACAGCATCGGCCAAAATCAAGACAAATTTAAATTAAATTAGGCACAAAATGTCAAAGAAATGTTCTAAAGCATGCACTGCACTCAAGATTGAGCAGAGGGTGTTACGTGTTTTAATTACAAGTGTAGATGTCAGAGATTGTGCCCAGAATTTGTCATAAACAATGAAAGTCAAAATACTGAACTTTACCCTCCGCATGCACACACATGCACGCATACACATACACACAAACAGCCACCATAGCTCTAAAAAGATTTAACGATAGATTTAACCTAAAATCACTAAATTAAGAGCTGAAAAGCAGCTGTCTTTAATCATGAAAATATGTATGCCTTGATACCTTGTATGCGTTACCTTCCGGGAAAGCAGCTGAGACCTTAACTGTTACCACTGAGCTGCTGTGACAACTAGAGTTCAACTGAAAATGGTTTTTTAAAGCCAGGCAGATTTGGTGCCATGGTATTCTCCGCATTCTTTTGTGGCATTGTTGCCAAACACCATGTAATGTGAATTTTGCCAACAAATTTGCTCAAATCAAATGATAAATATTTGGGAAAAGTGTGGCTTATTTATTTGACAGTAGGACTGCAATCCACACAACAACCTTAACAATAAGGCCTCTGCAAACAAACATAGTTCAGGCCCAAAGAAACCTGGCAACAATTATCGGGCAAACAACTACGCGGTAGTACCATGCTATTCTGAAGTATATGCCAAAATATTTACTGCACTGCTTGCATCTATCCAAGTTGTGATCGAAACAAGCTGTGTCGTAATGTCTGTATTTTATCAAGTTTGCAGAAAGGCTGAGCTCAATAGAATAAATAGATTTGCTGCCCCCTTTTTGTTAAAATTAAACTCCAAACTGAACATTGATAAAATTGGACGGTACCAACAATGACAATAATTATGACTGTTAAAATAAATAATTGAAAATGCTCATTTTATACTTTAGAATATATATATATATATGCACACACAAATGTATTTGTAGAAACACTACAAGACACCAAATACTTTTGCCCCTTAACCTAGGTTGAAATTTTAGAGAATATTTTGATTGGTCAGTTAGTTTTCAAAAATATCTGATTAGCGTCACAAAGATCTAATTAGTGGTTTTTGTGTTGCTGTGTTACTTGTGTTATTTTGCGCTGTGTAAACAATAATTGAGGTAAATAAAAGTATACAGAAGAACAACGAAGAAAACAGAGCGAAAACCGGCTTCCGTAGATGTGACGTCACGAGCCAACATGGCTGTTTGAAACTGATGAATGAAGATATGGGGAAAGAACGAAGTGTTTTGGAACGTTCGAACACGCTGTAAAGTTTTCTCGCCGTTGATGCAGCGCCGTCGAGCGACACGGAGGCTGTTAGTAAGATAATATGGAGGAGATGTGACGCTGTTGGTGTAGTTTTGGAGAAAGATGTCCGAGCGACGTGCTGCTGCTGCCGCTGGCTCTGCTGAGTTCAGTGAGGTATGGAGGACTGCGGCCAAACTCCCACACAATAAAAACACGGTGAATAGTGCATCACCCGCTTGGAAAGGTGAGGATCCTCTAAAACAACGACCCTAATAATGGCTCATTAGTCAGTCGGATCATCTTAAAGCCATTTTATGGAATCCGAGCTGTGCTGGCATGTCAACTAAAGACGTGACGTGACGTGAAAGCAAATGCTCTGTTTTTTATCCCCTCTCCATTTTGATCATAAGCACTTGAACACATAACATAAAATGCCATTTTGTCTGACGATCAAGAACGAAGATATTCAGTGCCTAAGTTAATGTGCATTCTGTGTTGTAGTGGTGGTGTTCAGAGAGTCATCATCAAAGCATGGAACAGAAGGGTATACATTGAAATCCATACCCGCACTAAGGCCAAAGAAACCCTAAAAAGAGTCAGAAACCACCATCGTAAAGCTTTTTTCTAACTAACAACCAACCAAGAGCAGCAGTGCACTGTACTGATTGTTTTTGTCAAAGTGACTGTGGCTCTCTTCAGTGACCCGATATGACATCATAGAATGATCTCTACTCCACTCCACTCCACTCACAGATTTGCAGAGCCCGACGCGCAGAGCCTTCAGATACACTGGCCTGAATAATGGAGATTCTCCAGGTGATGGGGAATTTTCACAAGATATTATCTGGGATTCCACATCTCCCATTCATGCAAACAGTGGTAAGTAATCACTGATAAATCACATTATCTTCATCTTACTGTCTATTATTTATTACATTCTGACATATTAGAACCTCACCTATTTTAACATATTGATTGTTACTAATTTTACTCATTTCCATTACTTGTGTACAAGTGTTACAGAATCATGCATATGAAAGCAAGTATAAAAACAAACATTATATCCTGCAGTTGAATTGAAATTAACTATAGCCATGTTTTGGGATGGAATACTAGTCTAATTTACCTGAAAAGCTTTCCAATGGTAGAATTTATTGCAGGGCTATTGAACTAGATTGCACAGGTGTTCCTTAAGGAATAGATGAAAAAATAAAGTAGTAGTATTATTTAATTTTTGTTCGCAGCTCTAGTTTTGTGAGTGGTGTACCAATCTGTTGTTATTTTTACCTTCTGTTTTCAGGTATGGGGCACAGGAACAACAGAGTTGTAGAAATTTCAGATATTGTCAACCGTATCGCTCCAAAGGTCAGTTGCTTCTGAAACATTTGGCTCATCACTGAAAAGTCATGTCCACCATTGTTCTATAAATGGAATAAAATGAACTAGAAAAACATATTCAACTCAGCATCTGTGTCTGATCTAGGATGTAAAACCAGGGGGGACGGAATCCCCACTACTGCAGTGGATTGGAGACAGCGCTGTCCCCTGCACGCCAGAGTTTCCAAAGCTCAGACTCAAGAAGAGGTCCGCAAGGTCAGGAATTGATATATTGACACATTTACCTCTCATAATGATGTATATTAACACCCCACATTAGCAAACACTATATTCATGCATTATTGAGCAGTGGTTCTCAGTCTGGTGCCACTGGGGCCTCAAAGTCAGCAGTTTTTCATTTGAAACAAACGCCACTGCAGCTGGTTTTGCTCAGAAGTACAAATTCATCCAGACAGGAAGCCACTGACCAACAGAATCAGCTTGCTGAGCTTTCAGTTGCAATTGGAAAGCATCAGCTATACAAGTTTGCTAACAACTGCTAAAGATGTCATGTTTTTCACCTTTTTCAAGATTCCAGTATTTTTTATTTTTTTTTGCTCTTGAATCTCTAATTGGTGATGACTGCTCAACATTTTTACTGCCTGATTTTCTGTCCTCTTTTTTTCCTCTCCACAGGCATAACAGTGTGGAGGATCTCCTGAAACTGGCCAGGCAGTTTGATGAGAACATGCAACAAGACAAGGAGTCCTCAGACCAGCAGAACTCTGTCAAAAATAACGTCAATGAAACTGTGAATTCTTCTGATAGCAAAGTGTCTGAGAGAGCACTACCAAGCAATGCAAAGGAACTAAAATGTTTGTCATCATCAGATCAGGTGGAGGCGGAGCTACATGCTCTATTTGACAGCTCCACTCAGCGAGTCAGTGGCCGGCTGAGCCAGGATTCCTCTGCATCTGTTTGTTCGCAAAAAATGAAAGGACAGCCTGCGGCCTCAACCTCAGCTGGGCCTCATCAGTCGGAGCTTAAGTCAGATGGCAAGTCTGGTTCAGCTGTACATAAAGCAGGCAGAGAAGGGACCCATGGCATCAGAGCAAATACATGCGATGGCTTTGACGATGACTGGGAGAATGATGACCTGCTGAACGACTCTGTTGTGCTAGCACTGACCAATGGCACTGCATTGGAGTCTAACTGTCAGATGAACACTGCCCAGGACACATCTCCTTGGAAGCCTGCTACAAATAAGCACTCTGCCAGTCGGGTTTCAAGCCCACCCTCCCTGCCGAGCTGTAGTGCCCTGCTGGAATTATGTCCCAAACCAAAGACAACAAACCGAAGCACTTTTAAGTTACAGCCCAACCCGCACTTCCAGACCAAGACAACTGGATGCAAAGAGGATACTAAGTCAATGTTTACTGCAATATTGTCCCCTAAACCCCAAGTGTCTGACCACAAAAAAGCTACAACAAAAACATCTTCATCCATGACATCGTCTGCTCCTCAGCCAGACAGGCGTGACTCTAATCATCAGGTAGTTAAGGGTGACGTTGCTGCAGGCTCTGCAAAGGACATTTTAGACTCTCTCTGGGGTGATGGGGCTGATGATGAACTGCTTTACCAAGTATGTGACACCATGGAGAGGATCTCTAACAATCAGTCACAGCAAGCAAGCCTGAGTAAAAGCCAAGGAAAACCAGATACCGCTGTAGATAGACAGCGACAAAACACTGGACCTGTGCCAATTGATGTGGCCTGGTCAGTTAGCAGTGGTACCAGCGTTAACAGACATTCGTCATGTGCTTTTGCTCGGTCTAACTCGTTACCACCAGGTACCACCCACGACACTGTGAACTACCAAGGATGGAACATTCCCATGAAAGGTGCCAATAACGACTCACGGATGACTCAGAGTCTCCCGGGGAACCGTGCGAGTCTGGGCACTTTCAGCCAGTTTGTGAATTCTTCTGTAACAAAGGTTGTGACTGCTAATCTGGATATCCAACCACGCACAGTGACAGCCAGGCCACTAGAGAACTCCAAGTCCCATCACACAGCCTTCAAGAGACACGTGTCAGACTCGGCAACAACAAGCAACAAAGGTAAACGCATTGAAGCCCGTCAGCTGCATTAAGATGGGTGCAAGATTGATGCAGATACATTTGGCCTTGATTCGGACCATCAGCGTGTCCGAGCATTCATGGTTACATGGACTTTCGCTGTGACAGAGCCATGCTCAGGAATTAGGAAAATAAACCTATTTCCAGGCTTCCATTTCAGTCACCCACGCACACTCTTCCCTCTTCAACTCTTTGCTTGACCAATCGATGATGGAAGTGCATTTGCACGACTGTGCATTCTGTCCGCATTCTTTCAAATTTCAAGCGGTGACCCTCAAATGTGGCCACCACATCTGGCCGTTATGGCTGCAAATACCCACATGTTGATCATACCAATCATGGACCAGGCCTTAGAGTGCCTTTAAAAGACTAGTGGTACTGAAAAAGGCATTAGGACGAAACGCCATAATGTTATGAAAACATTATGTTAAACATGAAGCATGCCACTTGTAGCCCAATAAGGCTTCCTTGGTTTCACATCACCTCATGTAAAATAATTTTCTAACCTTTTATTTTCTTCTGAGTACTAGAAAAAAAGTATCCATTTTATAATAAGTGTGCCAAACTAGAGAGTGAAATGTTGACAAGGAAAATGTGTACTTTCGACTAGTAAATAGACACATCAGGAATCAGTGTAAATGCCTGTAACAAGTTCAATATGCTATGAAAATAAATTTAAAAAACATGATGAGCCAAGTTTCTCACACCAGGAGAAATTTCAGCGTTCTTACTGTCCTTGTTAAATATTGATTTATAGTTATTTTGGGTCTGACTCAGCTCACTGCGTCTTTGTTGTACATCTGTTGATGTTGAAGTGAAAACACACAACTAAAGCCGACGTCACATGTTGGTCTACAACTTTAGACAGTTCAGTGTATGTGCACATGAACTATTCTCCCCAAAGCAAGTAAACACAGCACCAAGGCTTTGATTTGTTATGCTGTCAAACAGTCCAAACCTCAAGAAGCTCTGTTTTCAATGAACTGCAGACTGATGTTTTCAGAACATGGAGGGATGTGTTTTTCTAAGCTTTAGCATCCAACCGAGCTTTACTCTGGGCACCCAATGTTCCTAGTTATAGAAGCAACCTTCTCAACATCATAGCAATAACACAAGTTTTGTGTTTCTTTGGCAGATTCTAATGAGAATTTCCATTCATTTTTCTCGTTTTCCTTTCCTCCGTTCCAGTTTTTGTGACCAGCGAGATGACAAGGAAGTGCTCCGCAGCTGAGATCGAGAGGAAGAAACAAGAAGCCTTGGCCAGGAGACGACTGAGAATGCAGAACACCCCCAAACAATAGAGAATGTTGTTACTACACTAACAACAAAAAAATCAAATTTGTTCTCATGTTCCTTTGAAAGCTGCTAATCCTTCACTATTCGATGACCAAGTCCTGTTTCACTGAACAAAAAAATAACTTTTAGCTGCTAATCGAATATGATGTTTATGAGAGGGAAGTGTAAATCAAGTCCTCAAAATAACTTAGTCTTTCCTGAGTTGATTACATCATGAAAAAAAAAAAAAGAAATGCAGGCAAATTCCTAAGAATGGTTGCATATTTGGTTGTTTTCCTTTGGTCATTTCAGCAGTCCATAGCTATTTTGGCAAGACATTGTTTGGTCCATTTTTTGTTATTGTTAAACCAATAGAGTAATTTTGTATTTTGTCCTGTATATATATATATATATTTGTGAAGAGAAACTGTGCCTTAAATTTTTCTCTGATAGCTTTACTTCTGCATTGTTTAAATAGAAGTCGACTAAACTTATTGTAACACTCTAAAACATTTGTTTGGGGCCAATTGACTGTCTGTCTGATTTGTTAATGAATATGGGAAGAATTAAACATGATATTAATGGATTTTCTTTTCATTTTAGTTCTTTTTTTCCCTATTGTTTCCGGTGAAACTTGTAAGTTTTGTACACGGACCAACGGAGTCAAGTCACACAGCAATTTGACCAAGTGCATTTAGGCGTGAGAGTGACTACAATAAAGTACCTCAGAATTATACCTGAGCAAAAGTACACATCTGATTTCAAAATTACTCAGGAAATACAGCTGAGTGAAAGTCATTTAGCTGCTGCTGTTGATATAAAGTATCAAAAGTGTCTTTTGGATTAAAGCTGTACTGAGAGTAAAGTAAATCCTTGTGCTCAAAGTCTCATTTATACTATGTGATCATCTTCAGATTAACTCCGCAAACACTCCACGTCTTTAAGGACAAACAGAAACCACATCTTCCCCGAGGGAAAACACTGACCAATCACTTCAGTGAATTTTTTCAAACTTTATCTGAAGACGATCTTTAACTTTGGAGGGCACATTAAATGATCATCTTATACAGTAAGGGAAACAAATCACCTATTTTAGAATTAATTTCGTAACAAGTAAACCTGTTATGACACACAAAGTGTAAAAGTACAAATTTTCCTTCAGCTATGTAGTTAAGAAAAAGGCATTTGCAAAAATATTTATACTCTAGTTAAGTAGAAAGCACAATGGGTCCAAGACGTATTTGTCTTTTTGCTGTATAAATGGGACTTTTTCAGCACCAACCAGCTGCTCAGGATGTTGATTATACACAGTCTGCCTCCTCCTGACTTCAGTTATTGGCATCCATTACTCTGATCATTGTGTACTGTGAGACTGTTGACAGGATGAGCAGATGTGATACTTTTGCAACACACGTATGCGTTTTCATCAAATTGCTCTCTAAAAATGAAGAGCATTGTGAATGTGCAATACCCTCACTGTGGAACATATTATTATAAGATGTGAGGGATTATTTTCATGCGGGATCTAATTTGTCCTCTGGCCTCGTATCCCTCTCTTCACCTGGTGCATAATGTGTGTGTGACAGTGGCACAATGTTCATCTTTGTAATCCCCAGAGAATTCCTCAGTGTTCTTCCCTTGGGCCTATTCCCAGCCTCTTCATGCCTATAAGAGTGGACTTCCCAGGTGTGTGTATGTGTGTGAGAAGGGTGGTCTGCAGGTGTGTGTATTTGAGTACTTAGTCCATTCCATGCATGTAATTGGCCCTGTACTCCTCCATGCCCTGTCTGTTTCCCCTTTCCACCAGTCGGACTGTAAATCAGATGGCAGGGCAATTTGGCAACAGCATAAAGGCCCCTGGTTTTATGACTATGATTATGGTTATGATGATGACTAGTATTTATTTCAACTATCTGATGAAACCCTTGCAAAGCTAACAGGTGTTGAGCAGGTACAATATCGTGCTCGCTGAAGGATCCCTGTAATGCCCCCATAGAGAGCGAAATATCGTCCACAAAACAGAAGAATGGGCTGTTTCAGCACCCACTCGTCACAGCATACATAGGGCAATTTCTGATTATTGGATGGGAGTGTAGCTCCACAACGTCCTCTTTGTGGAGAGAGAATGATTTATGGCTGTTAGTCAGGCATAAGGCAGTAATTGCTGCAGTGACGATTATGTTACCATGGCACCTGTTTAAACTGTCTTTTCTTATGTGAATGTTTTCATTTTTTGGAAGGGGAGAATTTGCAGCTTGAAACTGATGTGTGGAGACATTAATTGGATTTGGGAAGGGATCTGGGACGGTGTGGTAACAATTTAAGGGAAATCATATCGAGAGAACGGTGTTGCGTCACTGGATACACGAGCAGAAATTTGCTGAGAATATACAGTAAACTGTTGACAAACAAACATTAAAAAGTGGACAAAAATTCAGATCTATGGTATTAAAATGGTTCTGAAATGTGTATGTGTGTGGGTACTGTATATCGGGATATGGACGTACAAATGTGAAAAAAGTAGAAACTTTTTTCACATTTTTCAAAATTTCACAAAAAATGTTATCAAATCACAAGATTCCAGGTTTTTCCTAAACTTTCTTCTTGCCTGTACTAAGTTGCCATTAACTGAGCGTGTTAAAGCACTTAATGTGTCCTTGTATGTGAAAACTAATCCGAGGAAATACTGTACTGCTTTGCATTGCGGCATTCTTTGCCTCCATCTCATATTAGTTTCATCCATCAGCACGCAATCATCATGTATTATCACTTACTTAGTGGCATGTGAATTTAATTCCGAGGAGAAAGACCTCAGCGTCACTATGAAATATTCATTCCATCTTGTGGCTTTTCCTGTTTTTTCCTGACAATATTTTTTGGCTTTGAACTAAATTTCACATTGTGTGGTACATCACTGTCCCTCATAATCAGTTGACCTGTATCCTTCTATTTCCATTAATAAAGCACATCATTTATTTGGGTGCATGCACACCTAGGGATGTTGAACATCTTATAATATGACATGACACAACAGCTGGGCAAGGCGTCCATCAACATACATGGTGATGGCGGTTTCCTGGCGCTTCTCACAGTTTACCTGTTTATTTATAACTTCTCCCTTTATTAATGATTGTCATTCACAGCTGCGAGTCTGGATTCATGCAGTGAACATTCAAAGTGACACTGATACTGAAGAGGAGTTTGGGAAAGGGCGAGAGGAAGGTAGAGTTCTGTTAAGATAGGAGATTAAACCTGGGGCTCTCAATTTAATCCATTCGCTACAACAAATATGCTTACAAAAAGTTCATGTAAAATTCTCCAGAGCCCTCCATCTTCGTTTACAATGTTGAGTAACACTCAAAGTGGTTCTAAGGTTCGGCCCATGCCATACCACCTGCTGGATGTAGTAAACATAAGTATGAGAGCAACATACAGTAGCTCATGTATCAAGTGTGTGCGAGGCTGCGTAGTGTAGTTTCCAAATAGTAACTCATTTTCCTCCTAGCTCCCTTTTCTCCACTTATCCCAGTATGAGGTTGAAGTGGCGGAAGTGAGTAATGAGACCTGGAGGCCCACTAGTGTGCTGGATTACTAATGCATTTGCAGTAGATTAATATGATCCAAAGTTTTCCAAGGGCATCTCCAGTTCCACAAAACAAAGGCCAAGAATGTTGAACATAAATTAAAGGTCTTTAGAAATATGAGCCCAGGTAGCTCTCGCCTCCTTAACCAAACTGTAGAGCAGGCCAGTGGAGATCGCATCTCTAATGGCTTTCCCATGCAGAGGCCACGCTGCATGAAGACCTAAGCAGTATTTTCATAGCTCACAGATTACCTCCCAGTGCATGACTAATACATATCACACATACATCAGCTTCTTTTTCTCTCTCTCCGGCTGTATTTGTGTATTTTGTGTATCTCGGTTCCTCTCCACGACTCTCGTGTGAGTGAGTGGAGGAGGTGCGCGGTGCTGTGGCAGCAACCTGTCAGCAGCGTAAATGACCTGTGAAGAGTTTCACGGTGCGTGTCATGAGGCAGCTTTAGATTTGTTTCAACAGTGCTTTACCTGAGGGCTCCATTCATGGGCCCCCAGGTATGACTCCCCTCCCCACTGGGGCGAGCGAAGGGGGGTTGGAGGGTGCCGAATTCCCCTTCTCCCTTCATAAAGGACAGTGATGGAAAGCCCTGATGAGCAAGATGGGGCAAAGATGGGGCAATGTTCAAGGATAGAGGTCAGGCTGTTTAGGGAATCTAGTAATGTCAAAAATATGTCATCTTAGAACTTTTAGGAGACAATTTTACCGTGGATTTTCTACGATTTGCTTTCTTCCATTCAAAATGAATGTCTTAAGGGCTTTTTTAAGGGTGAGGGTGGACCGTGGCATTACAAAATGTAGTATTTTGAGACCGACTTCGAAGACAGACTCAGATTTGTTAAGTTACAAAGTGTTATGAAGATGTAAAGTGTGACCACTGAAAACTTACATACTAATATATCACTATTGCAAACATTAAATCCATCTGGCTTTGACAATTTTAGTTGACACTCCGGTCCGATTGACTTACAATATGTTGAACAGTGGAGTATTTTTTCAAGAAAAATAAGTCATGTAAAGGTCAGACTCACCCAGACATAATGGTGATAAGGAGTAAGGAGTTGTCTGTCACAGTCTTGTTATTATAATATAAATCACCACTTTGGAATGGAAGGAGTAACAGGAAAAAAGCAGCTCTTGTGAAGGATTTATTAGCCTAGTGAAAGCTGTGCAATCAACTCAACTTTCTAAAATTCCACATCTTCTACACTGTGTAACCCTGGATTATTACAGTCGGGTTAAAAAACAAAAAAAACATCTAATCCATCCAAACGGATCCCTCATTGATATCCCAGCATCAGCATGCTTAATAAAGCATGCTGATAAGGGTTTGCAGCCTTAACCATGTTTTGAGAAGCGACACTCTTCTGCACACAGCCAACAAATATCCCTGTTGCCACATTCCTCAGGCCTATATCTGCCAACACCTTTGCGCTACAATGACTTTGGCCCTTTTTCCCCCCGCCCGTAATAGTCAGCGTGGGCTGTAATGGTCTGTTGACAGGTTTAGGCTGAGGTAATTTTGTTGCTAGGCTTTACAGTGAGGTGCCAAATCTTCCCCTGAGGAAAAAAAAGGGAGCAGCAGATGCGGGCGAGCTATTGGCTCTCTAATATGCACTTTGTTATTGACTGATTGTTGTTATAAAAGTTTGGGAAGAAAGAAGTAGCAAATCATTTTTATACCAGGGCTTTCGCGTGGTGTCGGCTCATCTTCAAGGACTTCGAGGTAATTGTGATGTTTGTTGTTGCTTTGTTATACAGTCTGACTCTCCGATTGTTGGCTTGGTGCTAAAACGTTAAGTGGCGCGAGCTCCTGTGAGCCGTGTGCTCCTGAGTTAAAATGGCTCCCGCTGTGCAGACACAGTTCATTATTTGCAGCAGGACTGCATAAAGAGAGGCCAGTTGAGTGGAACTCCAGCTGCTGTACACAAA